>PVJS01041608.1:0-17882 GCA_004027185.1 Glis glis
GGGGGGGGGATGAGGACTGGGGATTAAACCCAAGGGCATTCTACCTCTGAGCTACACTCCAAGCCCTATTTTATTTTTTTGTTTTGAAACAGGCTTTCACTGGGTTGTTGAAAGTCTCACTAAGTTGCTGAGGCTGGTCTTGAACGTGTGAGTCTCATCTCAGCCTCCCAAGTATTGGGATTATAGGCATGTGCCATGGCAACCACCTCCTCAGTTCTTTTTATTTCCTTTATAGGTATCTTCTTTTTTTTTTTGCGGTACCGGGGATTGAACCCAGGGGCGTTCTACCTCCGCGCTACACCCCCGGCCCTATTTTTTTATGCTTTATTTTGAAACCAGGTCTCACGAGGTTGCGGAGGACCTCACTAAGGAGAGAGAGAGAGAGAGAGAGAGAGAGAGACAGAGAGAGAGACAGAGCGAGAGCTGAGGCTGGCCGAGAACTCGGATCCTCCGGTCTCCGCCTCCCAAAGTACTGGGATTACAAGCATGCGCCACCACGCCCGGCTATAGGTATCTTCTCAAGAAGAATTTAAATCGATTTCTATAGTCTCAGTAAACTAATAAACAAAATAAGGATGTGTGTGTGTGTGTGTGTGTGTGTGTGTGTGTGTGTAGTACTGGGGTTTGAGCCACGGGCATTCTACTTCCAAGCTACACCCCCAGCCCTCTTTTATTTTTATTTTGAAACAGGGTCTCACTAGGTTGCTGAGGCTGTCCTCGAACCTGCTATCCTCCTGTCTCAGCCTCCCAAGTACTGGGATTAAAGGCATGCGACACCACACCCGGTCTAAAATGAGGATTTCTTAAAAAAATAGAGTTAATACGTCTAAGCATTTGGTCTGCTTTTGTGTTTCCTAGGCCAGTTTGGAATGTCATCTTAAAAGCCCCAGAGCCTGAGAAGAGAAGATGGAGACATACCATGCCAAGTTAAGAATTCGCTGTTGCAAGAAGGGCCCAGAGAGAGGGACGAGTTCAGGCAGGAGCAGCGGCGAGCAGAGGACGCCTCAGCACTCACACCTGTAAGTTATTAATGACCTTTGAAGTGGCTGCTGATGGCGGCACGGGTACATTTGAGCTCTTCGTATGTGTGCTTAGTGGATTCAGAGAACCGCCTGGCTTCGGGAGCTGCGGAATATCTTCAAGCAGAATCAGAGATCAAACAGCAGCATCTGCAGCTTGGGAATATCATGTAGCCTCTGACGTGTGGAGGAACCAGGGTGTGGGAACCGGTGCCTGAGGAGCTTGCTGGCTATTTTTAACTCAGAGAGACTGGACATTGCTCTCATAACTTTTAAAATAGCAACCTCAGAAAGTAATGTCCAGAGATTCAGGAATGTATATAGTATTATTTTTATTTTTAAATATATATTTAATATATATATATGGCAGGAGGTAACATTTTAACACATTTTTTTGATTCATAAACCTATTCTTAGAATATCAGAACCGAATTACTTTATTTTCCTTCTACTTGTCATTGGATAGCTCGTGTAGCCTCTACTTGTTTTATATTTTGAACTTGTGGACGGTGCCTTTCCTGTTAGGGCTGAATCAGCAGTTTTGTTTACACTTTTTTTTTTTTTTTTGCAGTACTGGGGATTGTACTCAGGGGCATTCTACCTCTGAGCTACACCCCCAGCCCTATTTTATTCTTTATTTTGAAACCAGCTCTCTCGGAGTTGCGGAGGGCCTCACTAAGTAGCTGAGGCTGGCCAAGAACCCGGATTCTCCGGTCTCAGCCTCCCAAGTCCTGGGATCACAAGTGTGCGCCACCACACCCAGCTTTTGTTTACACTTTATAAAAGCAGAATCACAAGTCTAATATTCTGTACTAGAGAGCAAGCACATGGATGCATCTAGTAACTATAGTTTCACTTTTAGAGGAAACAGCAAAATACGTGTCTGTGCATTTGTTTATTTATTTATTTATTTTTGTACTAGGAATTGAACCCAGGGGCATGCTACCTCCAAGCTGTACCCCAGCCCTTTTTTGGTGTGTGTGTGTGTGTGTGTGTGTGTGTGTGTGTGTGTGTGTTGTGGTGGAGGAATTGAACCCAGGGGCATTCTACCTCTGAGCTACCTATGCCCCCAACTCTCTTTTTTTTTTACTTTATTTTTTTATTTTTTTTTTTTTGGTTTGAGACAGGGTCTGGGTAGGTTGCTGAGGCTGGCATTGAACCTGCGATCCTCCTATTTCAGCCTCCCAAATACTGGGATTACAGATGTGTGCCTGGCTCACCCAGCCCTTTTTAAATTTTTTTATTTTGGAACAGGTCTTGCTAAGTTGCTGAGGGTCTTGCTAAATTGCTGAGGTATGCACCACCATGCCCAGCTGCCTTTTTTTTTTTTTAAACAAAAAGACTTTTTACTTGGAAATAATCTCAAACTTACAGAAAATCACAAGAATGGTGCAAAAACCATCTGTTTACCTTTTATCCAGATTCACCTATTGTTATCATTTTATCTTATTTGCTTCATCATATAAAGAGAGATTTATGCCGGGCATGGTGGTGCACGCTTGTAATCCCAGGATTTGGGAGGCTGAGACAGGAGGATCACAGGCTCAAAGCCAGCCTCATCAACTTAGCGAGGCTCTCAGCAACTTAGTGAGACCTTGTTTCCAAATAAAATATAAAATCGGGCTGGGGGTGTAGCTCGGAGGTAGAAGGCCCCTGGGTTCAATCCCCAGTACCACACACACACACAAAAAGAGAGAGAGAGAGAGAGAGAGAGATTCTCTCTCAACATATACATATTCGTGCCTAAACTATTTAGGAATAAGCTGAAGTATACATCATGTCCTTTCATCTCCAGATCCTTCATTGTGTATTTATTTCCTCAGAAAAAAGGGCATTCTATTATGTAACCTCAGTACAGTCATCGATGTCAGGAAATTTAACATTGAAACAATACTTTGAAAATCCTACCACCGCACTCTGTTTTGTCGCCACTAAGTGTGCACTATAGAGTGTGATTTTTTTCCTCCACTAGAGGCTGCAGTGCACGTATCGCATTCAGTAATGTTTCTGTGGTCTCTTTCATCCAGAACAGTTCCTTGGCCCTCATTTCTACTCTATGACAATATTTTTGTTGCTGTTGTTGTTTATGGTACTGGGGATTGAACCCAGGGGCATTCTACTTCTACATTGAACCCAGGGAGCTACACTCCCAGCCCTTTTTAATTTTTTGTTTGGAAACAGGGTCTCACTAGATTGTTGAGAGTCTCACTACATTGCTGAGGCTGTCCTCAAACCTGTGGTCCTCCTGTCTCAGTCTCCCAAGTACTGGGATTACAGGTAGGTGTGCACCAGCGTGCCTGGCTCTTAATGACAATATTCTTGCCTAGTATCACATCTTAAGGTGCACAATATCTATCTGCCTCTCATGCTGATATTCATTTTGATAATTTGGCTAAGATGTGCCATTTCAGTCAGGCATGGTGGCACACACTTGTAATCCCAGGACTTGGGAGGCTGAGACTGGAGGATCTGGGTTCGTGGCCAGCCTCAGCTACTTTGTGAGGCCTCTGCAACTTAGTGAGACCCTGTTTCAAAATAAAGAATGAAAAATAGGGCTGGGGGTGTAGCTTGGAGGTAGAATGCCCCTGGGTTCAACCCCCAGTACTGCAAAAAAAAAAAAAAAAAAAAAAGGAAGTGCTTTTTCTCCACTGTGGGGGTAAGGGTTTCTTTGAGGAAGCTGCTGGGGCACTGGTCACTGCTTTCCTCTAAGGAGAGAAGCAGGACTGTGGTTTCCCTCTGGCCTCAAGTCAACAGAGAGAGGCTTCCATGAGAACACTCAAAAAGCTTCAGATGGAGCTGACCGACCAGGTGGCAGTGCGCCCGTGTCTAATTCCTTTTCAGCTAAGCTGGAGAAGAGAGGGGCTGACTTTCTGCTCTGAGGTGCAACAAAGGAGAGGTACAAGTCCACAGGAATGAGTCTGTGTCTCCAGAATTTGCCAAGTCATGAGTGTCTCCCACGGGCCAGATGTGAAGGAGAGCTGTTGGGGTCATTTCATTATCAGACTCAAAGACCACCGAAAGGGTGAGCAGGCCTTGCAGGGGGACGCTGGTAGAGGCATGGGGCTCCTAGCAGCGAGGAGTGGAGAAGGTCGCCGGAATGCACTGCAGGTGAGAGTCCAACAGCTGACTTGGGGCGGGGGGGGGGGGGGGGGGGGCTAAGAACTTTCTTTTTTTTGTACTGGGGATTGAACTCAGGGGCATTCTACTTCCGAGTTACACCCCTATTTTATTTTTATTTTGAAACAGGGTCTCACTAAGTTGCAGAGGGCCTCACTAAGTAGCTGAGGCTGGCTGCGAATCTGCAATCCTCCTGTCTCAGCCTCCCAAGTACTGGGATTACAAGCGAGCTCCATCACACCTAGCTCAAAAGATGGTTTTCAAGATCTGCAAACCCAGACAGCCTGCAGCCAGCCCACACCCTTCCCTGTAGAATAAGAAGAGCATTGCTCTTCACTGGTGGAGAGGGGTGGATGAGAAAGGGAGCCTAGTACAAACCCCAGGAGGGAAGTGGCCCCTGTGGTCCCTGTGGCACTGGCAGCCCCAGGCCCCCTCGGTGGGAGAGGACAGGTCTAACGAGCGATTAACTTTGAAACCCTCCTTATTTTATGGAGTGCACCATGAGACTGTGCTTATGTCTTAAAGTAATTATAGGACTTCTAATTTTTTTTTTTTGCGGTACCGGGGATTGAACCCAGGGGCGTTCTACCTCCGCGCTACGCCCCCAGCCCTAGTTTTTGTACTTTATTTTGAAACTGGGTCTCATGAAGTTGCGGAGGGCCTCACTAAGTAGAGAGAGAGAGAGAGAGAGCTGAGGCTGGCCGCGAACCAGGATCCTCTGGTCTCCGCCTCCCAAAGTACTGGGATTACAAGCGTGTGCCACCACGCCCAGCTCAGGACTTCTAATTAAGTAAGCATGACCAGAACATTGTGTCTCTGCTTCACTTTTCTTGGAGGGACGAGGGTTAACTTATTTGAATAAAGTTCATTTATTTGAAAATCTAAGCCGAGTGTGGTGGCGCATGCCTGTAATCCCAGTACTTGGGAGACTGAGACAGGAGGATTGCAGGTTTGAAGTCAGCCTCAGCAACTTAGTGAGGCTGTCCACAACTTAGTGAGACCCTGTTTTATTTTATTTATTTATTTATTTATTTTTGCAGTACTGGGGATTGAACGCAGGGGCTTTCTACCTCCGCGCTACGCCCCCGGCCCTATTTTTTATACTTTATTTTGAAACCGGGTCTCACGAAGTTGCGGAGGGCCTCACTAAGGAGAGAGAGAGAGAGAGAGGGAGAGAGAGAGAGCTGAGGCTGCCCGCGAACCCAGGTCCTCCGGTCTCTGCCTCCCAAAGTACTGGGATTACAAGCGTGCGCCACCACGCCCGGCGAGACCCTGTTTTAAAATAAAAAATATAGGGCTGGGGGTGTAGCTTGGAGGTAGATTGCCCCAGGTTCAATCCTCAGTAACACACACACACACACACACACACACACACACACACACATCTATTTTGTTTTGAAATGGAAATCATTATGACATGATCCAAAATTAAAATGATATAAAGCCAGGCGTGGTGGTGCACGCTTATAATTCCAGTACTTGGGAGGCTGAGACAGGAGGATCTGGGTTCGCAGCCAGCCTCAACTACTTAGGCCCTCCATAACTTAGTGAGACCCTGTTTCAAAATAAAGAATAAAAAATAGGGATAGGGATGTAGCTTGGAGGTAGAATGCCCCTGGGTTAATCCCTACTCCCGCAAAATAAATAAATAAATAAATAAATAAATAAATAAATAAATAAAATGATATAAAAACCGTACACTGAGTAATAAGTCCTTGTATCTGTTTACAAAAGATGAACTTTTTTTTTGGTACTGGGGATTTTGTGTGTCTGTGTGTGTGGGGGTACTGGGGAATGAATCCAGAGGCATTCTTCCTGTGAGCCACACCCCCAGGACTTTTTATTTTTTAGTTTGAAACAGGATCTCTCAGCTGGGCTTGGTGACACATGTGAGCACTTGGTAGGTTGAGACAGGAGGATCGCAGGTTCGAGGAAGCCTCAGCAAGTAGTGAGACTCTCATTAACTTAGTGAGACCCTGTTTCAAAATAAAGATAATGTAGGGCTGGGGTGTAGCTCAGATGTAAAATGCTCCTGGGGTCAATTCTCAGTACCACAAAAAAAAAAAAAAAAAAAAAAAAAAAAAAAAAAAAAAAAGAAAAGAAAAGAAAAGAAAAAAGGAAAAAAAAGAAAAGAAACAGGGTCTCTCTAAATTCCAGAGGCTAGCCTTGAACCTGTGATCCTCCTGTCTCAGCTCCAAAGTACTGGATTACAGCTATAAATCTTTAGTGACCACCTAACTATTAAATCTAATGGCTTCATGTCAGAGTGCAGCAACTTAACCTCTCTGTGTAACCTGACATTGTTGATCATTGACTCTGTGTGTGTGTGTGTGTGTGTGTGTGTGTGTGTGTGTGTGTTTCTGAGGATTGCAGGTTGGAGGCCAGCCTCAGCAATTTAACAAGGCCCTCTGCAACTTAGACACTTTCAAAAAAATAAAATAAAATAGGTCTGGGGGTGTAGCTCAGAGGTAGAATGCCCCTGAGTTCAATCCCCAGCACCACACACACACACGCTTAAGAATGAGAACTACCTATATTGAAAGGCTAGGTAGAGAAAGGGGCCAATGAGGCTACTGAGAGGTGAAATCTGAGACTTATAAGGAGAATCAGGAGAGAATGGTCCTGGAAAAGCCAAAAGGAAGAGAATTTTAATAATGAGCCACTGATCAGCCAGGTGTGGTGAGGCATGGCTGCAATCCCAGTACGTGGGAGGCCGAGACAGGAGGATTGCAGGTTCGAGGTCTCTGCCTCCCATGTACTGGGATTACAAGCATGCACTACCACGCCTGGCTCTCATTCTTAATTTTGAGATAGGTCTTGCTAAATTACCCAGGCAAGCCTAGAACTTTTGATCCTCCTGCGCCAGCCTTCTGAGTGGATGATAGTACAGGTGTGTGCCACCCACTCCCTCGAAATTTACTCTTTTAATCTACTGCCCACCCCCACAAGTTAGGCCATATACTGGCTTCTATTAGACATGTTTATGTTAATATGTGATTATGAGGAAATAAGATCAGTATGAGTTTGGTTACTAGAGAGAAATATTGTAATGAGAGAAAAAAAGAGCTTAATTTCAAGAGAAGACTCTAAAATAATTTATTTGAGGTGCTGGGGGGGTAAGGCCAAGTGGTAGGGCCCTTGAGTGGTAGCATGCATGAGTCTCTGTGTTTGATCCCTAACACTACAAAAAATAAAAATTAAATAAAAAACTTGCTTTGAGTAAGCTGGGCATGGTGGCGCACACTTATAATCCTAGTACTTGGAAGGCTTAGGCAGGAGTATCACAGGTTCGAAGCCAGCCTCAGCAAGTAGGAAGACTCAGGAACTTAGCAAGACTCTGTTTCAAAATAAAAATAAAATCGGGCTGGGGGTGTAGCTCAGAGGTAGAATGCCCCTGGGTTCAATCCCCAGTACCACAAAATAAAATAAAGTACAAGCATTTGAGAAGAAGGAAGCAGATGCAGATAGAAGGAAGAGAGTCAGCTGAGCTTGAGAAAAGGGAAACAGCCAATGTCAGCAACAGAACAGAGCGGGGCTCAAATTGCAGGGAGGAGGACCACACTGACCAGTCCAGGAACTCGAGGGCGGAGGCAGGTATTGAAAAAGAAAAAGAGAGAAAGAGAAATTAGAAATTAACAAGTTAGAAAGAAGAAGAGCCGAGCCAAGAGAACCTCTACCAGGAGAAAAGAAAATTCTGATCACCAAGGATAGGAGGCTGAGAGGATGTATCTTATGAGAGAATTCTGACAGACCTTGGTAAAGTAACTCTTACCTTTACTCTCCCTAGATCTTTTAGCTCCTTTTCCACAACTGCTTTTCTTTGTTCAACTCAGTATAAAAGTATTTAGGTTTTGCCAGTTCTTTGGCCCCTCATTTCCTTAGGAGGTCTCCCATGTCACATCAAAGTTATAGTAAATAAATTTGTGTGTTTTCGTCCTATTCATTTATCTTTTCCTTTCCCTCTGTGGTACTGAGAATTGAACCCGTGACTGTGCATGCTAATCAAGCACTCTACCACTGAGCTACATCCCACCGCTATTGGTCTATCTCATGCCAAATTAATTCTCAGGCCCAGCTGGAGAGCTTAAGAGGGTAAAGTTTTGCCTCCCTTACGTAACCATTATTGTCTCTAAATATCATTCCCAATTAAAAGACATCAGAGGATCTTGAAGAAATGGCTGATTCCACTGGGCTTGATGGCGCACACCTGTAATCCCTATACTTGGGAGGCTGAGACAGGAGTATCACAGGTTCAAGGTCAGCCTCATCAATTTAACAAGACTCTCAGCAACTTAGTGAGAATGTCCCTGGGTTCCATCTCCAGTACAGAGAGAGAGAGAGAGAGAGAGAGAGAGAAAGGAGGGAAGGAAGGGAAGAGGGAGGGAAAGTGAAAGAAAAGGCTGATTCCAGGTCTAGAGCAAGAAATGTACAAAATGAATCTGGAATATTCTATCCTATCAGAATGCAAGTAAGCTATCAGAGACTGCTAGGGATGTATCAAAAGGATTTAGCAGCCAACTTAAAGAGGCCCCCACTAGTCAAATATGGAATTACCTGAACATCAATGAAGATGATAACTACATTGGATTGAAAAACAGTATATATATATATATATATATATATATATATATTTGTGTGTGTGTGTGTGTGTGTGTGTGTATGGTACTGGGGATTGAACCCAGGGGCATTCTACCTCCAGGCTACACCCCCAGCTCTATTTTTTATTCTTTATTTTGAAACAGGGTCTCACTAAGTTGCGGAGGCCTCACTAAGTAGCTGAGGCTGGCTGCGAACCTGTGATCCTCCTGTCTCAGCCTCCCAGGTACTAGGATTACAAGCATGCACCACCACACCTGGCTTACTAACCATATTTAAATCTGTGAATCAGTAATGAGAATAAAAAATGCTCACTGTTGGAGGATGCTAGGAAACCACCTCATCATTTTGAAAGCTGGTAAATAAAGAGAAATCATCAAGCACATATTCTGTCTTTCCTACATGTACTATATGACTCATAAGCAAATAGTATATAATAGGAAGTTTCTCTTTAGATTCACATATATAAAGAGAGCATACAGTTATTTATATATTTTCCAACTAACACATGAAGAAGGAATTATTGATTTAGGATATCACCATTTTGTAAACCGTAATGAATTAAATATAGATAATGATCATCTATAGCTGCTCACATCACAGAGTGACAACCAAATGTCCTAGGTCCCCTGATGGAAGAGGTCCGCACTGCCTAGAAGCAGGCTTGCTCCCCCCACCCTAAAATGTGAACCCAGATCTGATCAAGCCTCTATATCTAACTTATAAGAAATGTGGAGGAAGAGAATCGTTGAATGACTCCATATGAATGTAATGGCGAAATCCAAATTATGGAAAACTCTATAGGAAGAACAATTCATTTTCTTCAATAAATAAGTTGCAAAGATTATTTAAAAGATGCAGAGAGAACCTATAGATTAAAAAAGATTTAAAGTCTGACAATACAAGTGGGTGTGGTGGAAAAACGCTTGTAATCTCAGTACTTGGGAGGCTGAGACAGGAAGATCGTAGGTTCGAGGACAGCCTCAGCAACATAGCAAGGCCCTCAGCAACTTAGCAAGACCTTGGTTCAAAATAAAAAGGCCTGGGGGTGCATCTCAAAGGTAAAATGCCCTGCGTTAAGTAACCAATATACATTGGCACTGGGATTGAACCTAGAGGCTCTCTACCACTGAGTGATACCTCCAATGCTTTTTTGTTTTTTATTTTGAGACAGTCTTGTTAAATTGCTGAGGCTGTCCTTGAACTTGCAATCCTCCTGTCTCAGCTAAGCATGGTGGTGTAGGCCTGTAATCCCAGTACTTGGGAGGCAATCCTCCTGTCTCAGCCTAAGTACTGGGATTACAGGCATGTACCACTGCCCAGGCTACATTAGAACTTTTTTTAAAAAAACTTTTTTGTACTGGGGATTAACTACATCAGGGATTCTACTTCTGAGCTATAGCCCCAGCCCTTTTTTGTGTTGTTGTTGTTTTGTTTTGAAACATGGTTTCACTAAGTTGCTGAGGGTCTCACTTAATTCTTGAGGCTGGCCTTGAAACTGCAATCCTCCTGTCTCAGCCTCCCAAGTACTGGGATTACAGGTGTGCCTCACTGCCCCTGGCTTAGAGTCTAGTAAAACATTTGCAACATCCAGGATGGAGCTTGACAAAGAGGATCGTAAATTTTGGCCTTTGGCACAGGGGCTACTGTCCCCTAGACTCACAGCAGCCAGCCATGGGGACAGCAGTCCATATTCCAGGGAAAATAGGCATGGCAATCATTTCTCAGATATGGTATAAAAAGTATAGGCAACAAAGGAAAAAGTAAATAGGAGTAGATTATTAAAAATTTTGAGCATCAAAACAAATATAAAGAGAGTGAAAAGATAACCCACAGAATGAGAGAAAATATTTGCAAATTATATAACTGATAAGTACTTAGTATCCAGAATATGTAAAGAGCTCCTACAACTCAACAACAAAAATGAGCCAGCTGAATTTAAAAAAAAGGCAAAGGATTTGGATAGATAGACATTTCTTCAAAGAAGACAAACAGTCGATAAGCACATGAGAAGATACTCAACATCATGAGTCATTAGGGAACTGCATATCAAAACCACACTGAGGCAGCACTGCACACCCATTATAGCAGCTCTTATAAAAGATAAAAAACATAAAAAGAGCTGGGCATGATGGCACACACTTGCAATCCCAGTACTTGGGAGGCTGAGATGGCATCGCAGGTTCAAGGCCAGCTTTAGCAACTTAGTGAGGCCCTCTGCAACTTAGTAAGACTCTTTTTCAAGAAATAAAAATAAAAAAGGCTGGGAATGTAGATCAGAGGTAGAATGCCCCTGGGTTTAATCCCTGGCACCACAAAAAATAATAATAGTAATGAGGAGATATCAAAAGACAGGCATGGTGGTACATGTCTGTAATCCCAGTACTTGGGAGGCTGAGGCAGGAGGACTGCAGGTTTGAGACCAGCCTCAGCAGCTTAGTGAGGCCTTCATCAACCTAGTGAGACCCTGTTTCAAAATAAAATATAAGAAGGGCTGGGCTGGGCATGGTGGTGCATGCTTGTAATCCCAGTACTTGGGAGGCTGAGACAGGAGGATTGCAAATTTGTGGCCAGCCTCAGCAATTTAGTGAGGCCCTCTGAAACTTAGTGAGACCCTATTTCCAAATAAAAAATAAAATAGGGCTGGGGGTGTAACTCAGAAGTAAAACACCCCTAGGTTCAATCTCCAGTACAAAAAAAAATAAAATAAAAAAAAGAATGTGAAGGCATTGAGTCAGGTGTGGTGGCACACAACTGTAATCCCAGTAATCGGGAGGCTGAGACAGGAGGATTGCAGGTTTGAGACCAGCCTTGGCAATTTAGTGAGACCCTGTTTCAAAATAAAAAGGGCTGGGGGTATAGACCAAAGAGAGAAATTTAAAAGCTGCAACAAAGAAATGCTGGGTTACCTATAAAGACAAACCAATTAGAATAATAACAAACTACCGGGCGTGGTGGAGCACACTTGTAATCCCAGTACTTGGGAGGCTGAGACAGGAGGATCCGGGTTTGCGACCAGTCTCAGCTACTTAGTGAGGCCCTCCGCAACTTCGTGAGAACCTGTTTCAAAACAAAGAATAAAAAATAGGCCGGGCGTGGTGGCGCACGCTTGTAATCCCAGGACTTTGGGAGGCGGAGACTGGAGGATCCGGGTTCGCGGCCAACCTCAGCGCCATGCGCACGCGCGTGATCTCTCTCTCTCTCTCCCTCTCTCCTCTCTCTCTCTTTCTCTCTCTTTCTACCTAGCGAGGCCCTCTGCAACTTCGTGAGACCCGGTTTCAAAAATAAAGCATAAAAAAATAGGGCCGGGGGCGTAGCGCGGAGGTAGAACGCCCCTGGGTTCAATCCCCGGTACCGCAAAAAAAAAAAAAAAAAAAGAATAAAAAATAGGACTGGGGGTGTAGCTCAGAGATAGAATGCCCCTGGGTTCAATCCCCAGTACCGCAAAAATAAATAAATAAATGCATAAATAAACCTTTGTTCTCTATGGTGAAGTGAAACTAGAAGGATTTGAGGAAGGAAAGGAGCTGTTTCCTCTTCCCTGTACTTCTTCATTTCTCATACTCTATTACTCAGAGCCTGGAGCTGCCCAGGGGAGAGGGCTCTCATGTGCTATCAGCCTGCTTTCGCTGTGGTGAGACCTCTTTCCTGACACTTGCCGCTTCTCCTTAGACTTCTTCTGGAATGAGCTAATTGGGAAGATGAGGTGTACCTTTCAGAAGTCTCTGAATTGAGTAAAAAAAAAAAAAAAGTAACTCCAAAGTCCTGTTATACACAAGATCTGCAAATCCATCCTCCAGCCTATTTCCCACCTCATGCTATGCTCAGCAACCTTGTCCAGCTAAGTTTCCTAAGACAGCGTTTCAAGGAGCCTACATAATAGCATAGTCAGTGCAGAAACACGTGCAAAGCCTCGCTGAACAGACAACACTAAGGGAAAGTGGGATATAGAAGATGTCTGCTCTTCTAGTCACCTCGGTTAGTCCCCTTCCTCATCTCTCCTTAAAGAGCTACCAGGATAGCCGGGCGTGGTGGCGCACGCTTGTAATCCCAGTGCTTGGGAGGCTGAGACAGGAGGATCGCAGGTTCACGGCCAGCCTCAGCTACTTAGTGAGGCCCTCTGCAACTTAGTGAGACCCTGTTTCAAAATAAAAATAAAATAGGGCTGGGGGTGTAGCTCGGAGGTAGAATGCCCCTGGGTTCAACCCCCAGTACCACAAAAAAAAAAGTTACCAATATGATTGATCTTAGTCATTTGATTTTTTTTTTTTAGTTAAACAATGATGTTATTGCTCGAGGACATAGATTTATGCCACCAGGGCAGAAGCCATGGAAGGCTCTTACTTCCCACTGGGGGAAGGACCCGCTTGGTCGTAGACTATGGAGCCAACCGGTGAACTCGGCGTCTGTCAGAGTCAGATGGAGTTTAGCATCTTATCCTTTCTTCTCCTCTCAAGACGCTTTCGAGTAGCAACCACTTTCTGGATTAAATGGTAGAGCTGCTCAGGAAGGTCAGGAGCAAGTCCTATGGATTTAAAGATTCCCAAAGGTCTTACTGCCTGTCACAAAATGTACTTGTGCCCACCATGAGCCCCTGAGGATCACACCCATCTGTAAGGGAGTCACAGACCTTCTTGGCCAGTTTATAAATCTGCTCCTTTGCATTGTCAGATGTTAACCTCAGCCAGGTGGGGACACTGTGGCGATAGGGCAGAGCCCACTGGGACTGGCCCTTCCTGGGAGTGTGCATGCGATCCAGGATGGCGGCAGTTGGGTAGCAAGAAAAGCTGATTGATCATACTCATTGGATCCAATCACACAGGGGAGGACACAACAATTACAGGTTTTTGTTGTTGTTGTATGTTTTTGCGGCACTGGGGATTGAGCCCAGGAGCATTCTACTTCTCAGCTACACCCCCAGTTTCAAAATTTTGAAACTGTTACACTGTTTCAAAATTTTTTATTTTGAAACAGGATCTCTCTGAGTTGCTGAGGATCTCGCTAAATTGATAAGGCTGGCCTCGAATTTGCAATCCTCTTGTTTTAGCCTCCCAAGTACTGGGATTATAGGCACTCGCCACTGCGCCTGGCTTGCGCATAATCTTTTAAATTACTGTGATCTTGCTGGGTGTGGTGGAGCACACTTGTAATCCCAGTACTTGGGAGGCTAAGACAGGAGGATCGCAGGTCCACGGCCAGCCTCAGCTACTCAGTTAAGGCCTTCTGTGACTTAGTGAGATGCTGTTTTAAAATAAAAGAATAAAATCAGGCTGGGGGTGTAGCTGGGAGGTAGAATGCCCCTAGGTTTCATCCCCAGTACCACAACAAATAAACAAACAAACACACACACACAATAAGGCTGGGGGTGTAGTTCAGAGGTAGGATGCCCTTGGGTTCAACTGCTGGTACCACGCACACACACACACAAATCATATTAAAATCAATTAATATGTACAGAAATCCTGTTCTTGACCATCAGGTTGGCAGTGCTGAGACAGTGCTCCCTGACATTTTTACGTGTCTTGTGACGACTTTTGTTCCCAGCGATCTTTTCCTGTTTGTGTAGCAGACAGCCAGAGAGGACGCAGGGCACTCGTTTCCTGACCAAGATAACAGAGGTAACATTTTCCTCTGGGGCAAAGGTTGGCAGGCTTTTTTTAGCAGCCCCTATAAGAGTGGATTTTCAGCCAGGCGTGGTGGCACACACTTGTAATCCCAGTACTTGGGAGGCTGAGACAGGAGGATCCGGGTTCGCGGCCAGCCTCAGCTACTTAGTGAGGCCCTCGGTACCGCCAAAAAAAAAAAAAAAAAAAAAGAGTGGGTTTTCCCAATCTCAGTGTTCTTGAGCTGTGACACGAGTCCACAAGATAGAGCCTCCACCTGGGTCACTCTTTGTCATCCCCATGGGACAAGGAAGGGTGGCTAGGGAACCAATGCCAACGGAGAGCACAGGCTCCTAACCGCTAGAAAGGATAGAATCTTTCGTCTCTGACCTTGGACTCTAGTACCTTATGCCAGCACCCACGAGCTAACTTGCTAGCTTACACGGAGGGTGAGATTTCAAACCTTTCACAGTTCTTTCTTTTTTTTCCTGTACTGGGGATTGAACCCAGGGGCATTCTACCTCCAAGCTACACCCTCAGCCCTATTTTTTATTCTTTTATTTTGAAACAAAGTCTCAGTAAGTTGCAGAGAGCCTCACTAAATAGCTGAGGCTGGCCTTGAACCTGCAGTCCTCCTGTCTCAGCCTCCCAAGTACTGAGCCCAGCACTTTCTATTTCCTATTTTGAGACAGGGTCTCACTCACTAAGTTGCTGAGGCTAGTCTTGAACCTGTTATCCTTCTGTCTCAGTCTCCCACGTACTGGGATTACAGGCGTGCACCACCATGCCTGGCTCTTCCAGAGTTCTTAATATGCAGAAGTTCAAAAGATGGACTGATGCTCTGTGGGTAAATCTGGGGAGAAACAGGTATTTTAACACAGTTGGCAGGACCCAAAGTGGCAAAACCCCTCTGGAGGAAAGTTTATTGATATTTAACAAAATTATGTGTGTACTTACTCTTTGACTTAGCAATTTTTCTAAAAATTTGGGTAAAGATAAACATCCATAAATGCAAAATATAATGTAGCTGATGGTTTGCATTGTCAAATTGTTTGTAATAAGAATGGCTTAAAAACAAATCCAAGTATTCACAAATAGGACTGGTTGAATAGACAAGGGAACAACCACACAAATACATATATACATACTTATCCATGTGTGTATATACTTATTTTTTGTAATAAATAGGAAGAATAGATTGTTGAAGATGGAAATGGTTACTTATAGAGGATGGGGGGATGGGTAAAGGGAATAGAAGTGCGAGTAAGAACTCCGAGTATCCTGTTTTATGTAACTCTGTGTGTGTGTGTGTGTGTGTGTGTGTGTGTGTGTGGTAGTGGGGATGGAACCCAGGGGCATTCTACCTCTGAGCTACATCCCCAGACCTATTTTATTTTTTTATTTTCAAACAGGGTCTCACTAAGTTGAGGAGGGCCTCACTAAAAGTTGCTGAGGCTGCCCTCCAACCTGTGATCCTCCTGTTTCAGCCTCCCAAGTACTGGGATTACAAGCGTGCACAACCACACCGCGCTAGTTTTTACTTTTAAATAATGCGATTTACATATTCAACAGCAAAATTACACCAAATAGAAAAAGTCAAATTGAATACAAATGGAGATAAATAAACAAACCTGAATATAAAACAGGGCTCATTAAGTTGTGGAGGCTGGCCCTGAACCTGTGATCCTCCTGTCTCAGCTTCCCAAGTACTGGAATTACAGGTGTGCACCATGCTGGGCTGTGATGATTCATCTTGATTGTCATCCTGATTGGACTGGGTGTGTTTGTGAAGGTGTTTCCCTAGAAGATTGGCACGTAGGACAGCAAACTGAGGGGGGAGACCCCCCTGAGTGTGGCTTGCTGGAACATGAGGAGAAGAAGGAGGAAGCCCACCTGTGCATGTGAGCGCCATTCTTCTTCTTCTTTTTTTTTTTTTTTTTTGCGGTACCGGGGATTGAACCCAGGGGCGTTCTACCTCCGAGCTACACCCCGGCCCTATTTTTATACTTTATTTTGAAACCGCGTCTCACGAAGTTGCGGAGGGCCTCACTAAGTTAGAGAGAGAGAGAGAGAGAGAGAGCTGAGGGTGGCCGCGAATCTGGATCCTCCGGTCTCCGCCTCCCAAAGTACTGAGATTACAAGCGTGTGCCACCACGCCCAGCCTAGTGCCATTCTTCTTGAACAGGTGTTTTTTTTTTTTCAGTACTGGGGATTGAACCCAGGGGCCTCTACCTCCATGCTATACCCTCAGTTCTATTTTTATGTCTTATTTTGAAACAGGGCCTAAGCAGGTGAGGCTGGTCCGAATCTGCGATCCTTCTGTCTCAGCTTCCCAAATACTGGGATTACAAGCATGCGCCACCATAATCTTTATTTAGGATGTGGAAGTAATAAGGCAGAGCTGGGGAGGTTACTGGTACATGTTAATAGAAGACGACTGTGATGGTGCATGCCTGTAATCCCAGTATTTGGGAGGCTGAGACAGGAGGATTGCAGGGCAGAGGTCAGCCTCAGCAATTTAGTGAGATTCACAGCAACTTAATGAGACCCTGTTTCAGAATAAAAGACAAAAGGGCTGGGGAGGTGTATTTTGGAGGTAGAATGCCCTAAATTCAATCCCACGGACCACAGTAAATAAAAAATAAACTGGGTGTGGTGGTGCACGTTTGTAATCCCAGCGCTTGGGAGGCTGAGACAGGAGGATTGCAGGTTTGAAGCCAGCCTCCACAATTTAGTGAGGCCCTCCGCAACTTAGTGAGACCCTGTTTCCAAATAAGAAATAAAATCGGGCTGGGAGTATAACTTGGAGGTAGAATGCCTCTGGGTTCAATCCCCAGTACCATAAATAAATAAATAAATAAATAAATAAATAAATAATAAAATGAAGAGCTAACACAGCAAGCCTGGAGTGGCCATCTTTAGAAGGGCCTGTTGGCTGAGTTGGCCCTGGGCTGCCACCTGGGTACTTAGATTTCAGGTGTGTTCCCATCATTCCCTGACTGACAAGGGTGGTCCCACCACGTTCAGAATGTGCAAGCAACGTAGTGCATGCTGAACAGCTGCTTTCTTTCTAGAAATCTGGAGTTTTGGTACATGCCAATCAGAAGGTGCCTACGTGACATCCCCTTTGCCAACGCTGGCACTGGGTCTCTAATAAAAAATAAAAAATAAAAAATAAACTGGGCATGGTGGTGCACGTTTGTAATTCCAGTGCTTGGGAGGCTGAGACAGGAGGCTTGCAGGGCACAAACATCGCATTTTTGTTTCTGGGGGAGAGAGTGCTCTGTGCAACCCCTTATGGGACGGGGTTCTAGATTTTGTGTTTCCTCAAAATTCATATTGATAACCTATCCCCAAAATGACTCTTTTTGGAGCTCTGTCCTTTGAAGAAATAGTTAAGGTCCAATGAGGTCAATAGGATTAGTTTCCATACCAGAAGAAGCACCAAGCCGGGCATAGTGGTGCGCGCCTGTAATCCCAGAACTTCGGAGGTTCAGACAGGAGGATCACAGATTTGAGCCCAGCCTCAGCAATTTAGCAAGACCCT
>PVJS01041609.1:0-17885 GCA_004027185.1 Glis glis
GTTAACACCAAACTGATACTCATTGTGAAGTGAGACTACAATGCACCAATAAAAAAAAAAAAAATAAAAAAAAATAAAACTTTGCTAGAAGTATAACTTGTGAATATTTTCTCCCATTCCATAGGTTGTCTCTTTTCGGTTGGTTGTTTCCTTTTTTGTACAGAAACGTTTTAGTTGAATGCAGTTCCGCTTGTCTATTTTTACTCTTGTTGCTTATGCTTTTAGTGTAATATCCAAGCAACCATTGCCCAGACCAAAGTCAAGAAGGATTTCCCTCTTTCCTCCTTGCAGGTCTTGTATTTAAATCTTTAATCCATTTCAAGTTGATTTCTATATGATATGAGATAAGGGTGCAGTTTCATTCTTCTTCATGTGATTATCCAGTTTTCCCATCACCTTTTATTGAAGAGACTATTCTTTCCCCATTGTGTGTTCTTAGAAAAGAGCATGAAAGCTTCTAAAAAAATTAAAAACATACCTGCCATATAATCCAACAATCCCACTATTGGCTATATATCCAAAGAAATGAAATTCAGAGCTCAAAGAAATATTAACACTCCTATGTTCATTTCAGAATTATTCAGGATACCTAAGATATGGAAATAACCTAAATGTGTGTCAATGGGTAAAGAAATGCGGCACACATACACACACTTACTCTGGAATATTGTTCAGCCTTTAAAATAAGGAAATTATGTTATTTGCAGCAACATAGATGGACCTGAAGGACATTATGCTAAGTAAAATAAACCACACAAAGAAACAAAATACTGCATAAGTTCATGTATATGTGGAATCTGAAACTGTCATACTCATCCAAGGATGAGCCTGGTTGCATTCAGGGTGGTATGGCCATGGACAGTCACACTCCTAGAAACAGAGTAACAGGGGTTGGGGGAAGAGAGATATGGGGAGATGTCGGTCAAAGGGCACAATATTTCAGTTGTGAAAAATACATAAGTTCTGGAAATCCAATGTACAACAAAGTTTTGGTGAAGAATTTTATATTATATATTTGAAATTTGCTAAGAGAATAGATGTTAAATATTCACAACACATACAAAAATGATAACTATGTGAAGTGATAGATATGTTAATTAACTTGACTAGTGAATATTTTGCAATATATATGTATATAAAATTATGAAGTTATACAGTTTAAATATATAAAATTTTTAATTGTCATTTATACCTCTGTGAAGTTGGGGAAAAATGTTGTCAAGCACTAAGTAGCACTTTGTCAACATTGGAGAGCTAAAATGCATTGTGATGTCAATGTGCCAATATGTGTAATTTTTGTTGGCAGTGTCTAACAGTGTGCATGCAGGCACAGAGAAGATGAGAAACTAGATTGATTATGTATTGGCATTTAGTTAGGAAAAACTGATGGTAGAACAGAAGATGTGTTACCAATACTGGCATGAGAGTGGTTGATGTGCTAAATCATTGAGTATAGGGAAAATAGAGAAGGAAGTGAAGGCTGAAGATAAGAGAGGCCCCTTTTGAAAGGATTAAGGATTAGTGGTCTTAATAATGCTGTGAGACATCTTAGAAGAAAGAATATTGTGGTCAGAGAGGGATGTTTCAGTTAGGAAGTTTGTGGTGGATTAGAACCTAATGAGTGTACCCAGACCAAGAATGAGGCTGTTGGAATGATGTTGAAATGGATGACACTGGAACTGAGACTATGAAGAAGTGAAGGGATTAAACTGATGCTTGAGAAATATTTTCCTTCTTGAAGCCACCAAGAGGTATGGAAATGCTTGGGATAGAAAGGAAGACTGCAATCTGAACTCTAAAGTTTTATTGTCTAAGACCAAGTTACCAGGAAGTTAAAAGGCACACATAATTGGGGAAGAAAGTGATGGTTTAATCCAAAGTGGGGAAAGTGGCAGTCTAGGACCAAATTTGAAACATAAATGTGTTGCATTTGGCTTACACAGTGTTTTAAAAATATGATTAAATTGCTATTATTTAAATATGTGGCCAGGCATGGTGGTGCATGCTTGTAATCCCAGTTCTTGGGAGGCTGAGACAGGAGGATTGCACATTTGAGGACAGCCTCAGGAAATGGTGAGACTCATTAGCTAGCGAGACCCTGTTTCAAAATAAAAATAAAATAGGACTGGGGTCTAGCTCAGAGGTAGAATGCCCCTGGGTTCAATCCCCAGTGCCCCCCCCAAATATATATATGTGTTTTCACACATCCATACACATGCATGCATACACACAGGCACACACGCACAATACAACTCTATCTCTGCTTGCAAATTAGAATGATCTGGAAACAAGGAGTGCAAATTCTTCTAAGCAAGAGCTGTGTGAGGTAGATGCTCAATAAAAATGTGAATAAAGAGGAATCTGGCTTTCAAGGACTGCTTTCTCTTTGCTATTTCTTTGTCAATAGAAGAAAAATGTATTAAAATTTAAGATTTAGGAGAGTATACATAGATTTTAAACAAGATATGAGATGGGGGTCTGCTAAAATATAAGTAGAATTTTAAAAATATTATCTCATGATAAAAAGGAATATACTTTCAATTTTCTTAACAGACCATTATGGGGCTGAAATTGAAAAGACTAGCTCCTTCAATGCCTTTGATAATAATGTTCCAAAAGTGATTTTGTGCTCTTAGCTGGATTATTTACTGTTCTATTTTTGAAAGGTCATAGACTTTTTAGCTGCTCCTGGCCTTGATTCCTTATGGACAAAGAATTGCAAGAGAGTTGTTTGTTTTGTTCCTTTAAGATAGGCCTCTTTCATCAAGAACTTTACTATAAAAATAAATTTGATGTCTAACATAGGATTTAAAGATTCTTCTTTTGTTCTTCCAACTCTTTTTCCTTAGAAACATAAATTTCTCTGTTCTCTCCCTGAATTACAAACTTGATAATTTTTTCTGTCTTTCTAACACCAGGAAAAAAAAATCTGGTTTATGCCCGGCATGGTGGCACGCGCTTGTAATCTCAGTACTTGGGAGGCGGAGACCGGAGGATCTGGGTTCGAGGACAGCCTCAGCTACTTAGCGAGGCCCTCCGCAACTTCGTGAGACCCGGTTTCAAAATAAAGGATAAAATATAGGGCCGGGGGTGTAGCTCAGAGGTAAAACGCCCCTGGGTTCAACCCCCGGTACCGCAAAAAAAAAAAAATCTGGTTTATAAATTTCAACAGAAAGCCGGGCATGGTGGCACCCACTTGTAATCCCAGTACCTGGGAGCCTGAGACAGGAGGATGACAGGTTTGAGGACAGCCTCAGGAAGTAGTGAGACTCTCCTCAACCTAGCGATATCCTGTTTCAAACTAAAAATAAAATAGGTCTGGGGATTTAACTAGGAGGTCGAATGCCCCTGGGTTCAATTGCCAGTACCACAAACACATGCACACACATACACACACAAAATTCCAACAGGGAAACATTAATTTCTTCCCTAAAAATAGAAAAAAAAAACGTAATTTATGTTTATTTGGAAAATGCCATGATGGTTAATAATATGTGTCAACTTGATTGGGTTAATGTTTGAATAACATTATTCTAGGTGTTTCTGTGAGGGTATTTTTAGATAAGATTAACATTCGAATCAGGAGATTGAGTATAGCTCTCTCCAATGTGGTGAGCCTTGCATTAGTTTGTAAGTCACTGTGACCCAAATAACAAATTAGAGGAGAAAACGTTCAATTTGGCTCATGGTTTCAGAAGTTGAGTCCATGGTCAGCTGACTGCAAGGCAGAAACATCAGGGCATCAGGGCATGGTGTAGAAAACTACTCAGGGCAGCCCAGAAGGAGAGGGAGGGAGGGAGGAAGAGAGGAGAGAGGGAAGAGGAAGAGAGAGAGAGAGAGAGAGAGAGAGAGAGAGAGAGAGAGAAAGGGAGAGAGCGCGAGCGCAACCAGGAACAGATACAGTCCCCAAGGCCATGCCCCCAGCAACCTACCTCCTCCAGCCACACCCTACCTACCTACAGTTAGCACCTAGTAAATCCATTCAAGTTATTAATCCATCAGTGAATTTATCCACTGATGAGGGTACAGCCTGATTGGGTTATTTCCCCTCTGAACATTCCTGCATTGCCAGCACGTGAGCTTTGCTGGGGGACATTCTATAGCTAACCCTAAGGAGTCCCAATCAGCGGAAGTGAAAGCCCTGAGCAGAACAAAGACTCAGCTAAGTGGGACGCCTTTGCCTGGCTACTAGAGTGGAGTCGTTGGTCTTTTCAGACAGAAGCAAAAATCAGCTCTTTATGAGTCTCAAGGCTGCTGTCTTTCAGACAAGCTACACCATTGGCTCTCCTGCTTCTCCAGCTCATCAACTGTAGAGCTTGTGATTTCTTAACCTCCGTAACCATATGAGCCAATTCCTTACAGTTAGCGCCCCCCATCTCTTCCTTTCTCTTTCTTTCATCTTCCTACTGGTACTGTTTCTCTGGAGAACCATAACTAATACAGATGTCAAATGAATATTAAGTATTGATAGATATTGTATCTCATAAATATGTACAATTATGTGTTCATAAAAAATTGTAAAAATGTTTTTGGAGATGGAAATGCTAACTACTCCAATATGATTATTATACAGTGCATATCATATTATCACTGTACCCCATAAATATATACATTAGAAATAATAATAATAATAAAATAAATAATAAAGCACTTTTTTAAATGTGATTTTTTTTGGAGTTGGGGGCAGGGAAACGAGGTATTCATGGAAACAAAGCCTGGACATAGAACCAGTTTTCAGCATATGTTCTGAGTGGTCTACATTAAATTATAGTAGATGCTTGCATTTTAAATTTGAACTTTGATTTGTTCATTTGATAATTTAGAGATAACTATCTAATATATTCTAAAGATTTACTAAGCTACTGATCTATTCAGTGTGTCTTATTGTAAATGATTGCTTCAGATGAATAACTTATTTTGGTAAAAATCATATTTTCTCTTTCCCAATCTATCAAATATTTATGTTTCTTCTAAGAATCATGCTAAACATGAAATTTAATATTCAAGTTAAATTGCTTTTTTGAATCATATATCATGAGCCTATAGTATTTTCCTTAAAAAGATTTTTGATATTTTATGATGTCACTTTATTTTTTACTTTTTGATTCTGGGGACCAAACTCAGGGGTGCTCTACCACTAAACTACATTTGAGGCAGGGTCTCACAAAGTTGCTGAGGCTGGCCTTGAACTTGTAATCCTCCTGCCTCAGTCTCCTGAATCTCTGGGATTACAGATGTGTACCGCCATGCCTGGCTTATGATCTGATTTTAATCTAAATATTTTCAAAATAGTCCTTGTAATATATTTATTGGAAAATAAAGACATTTCTTTAGTGAGTAGGCAGTCTGAAACATCAGAGCTCTGAAGATCCATCCTAATATCGTTGGAGGGAAGCTGCCGAGAGAGACCACTCAAAGCTCATGTCCAAATCAAAGGGTCATTTATTCACGGCCGCGGGCTGTCTCTCTCCTCAGTACAGAACTTAAGAGAGCAGCTCCGACTGGTAGAAGGACAGGGTTTATATAGCAACCACAGAATTATATCAGCTGTAGGTGATATAGCAAACACACACACACACACACACACACACAGAATTACATCAGCTGTAGCAAATAGTTACTGAAGCTAACTTATGCCGGTACAGCAGTTATGTTTCTGGAATCTGGGTTGGGTTGGTTACAGGACATCTGGTTCTGGAACTATAGGTCGTTTTTTACTTCTGGGGACCCCCCACCTGCCCAGTCATTCAGCTCAAGATAAAATGGAGTCAGTCTGACTATCTCATTATAAGCTTTTTTTCAGATAGATCATGCTTCATGCTTTCATAATTTCAATCAGTCAAATATTTTTGTTGAACTAGTCTGAAAATCTCAAATTGAATGGATTATTTCAGCCCTAGGTGAATTATTAGTAAGTGGAGAGATAGATTAACTAATACCTTTCAAACACAAATTTAAAGGAGATCGTGGTGGTTTTTTAGAACTTCATATTTTGTTTTGTTTTTGGTCTTGCAGGAAAATATATCCTTTTGCCACTTGATTTAAAAAATGGTGCATTTCCATACATGCATATGTCATGACTTAACCATATCCTTACTCGCTACGACCCTACTACCCTCTGTGACCCTGCCCTCTCTATCCCATCTTTCTGGTCCTTTTTCCCTTTCCCAGAAGTCCCACTACTACTTTCAGGATATAGGTATATATTTCACATATGAACGACAGCATATGATAATTGCCTTCTGTGTCTGGCTTATTTCCTTAGTATGATCTCTGGTTCTAGGTGACACTTACGTGGATAAATGTGTTTTACATCCATCCATTGTTTCTTAGGATTATTCATTCCTTCAATAAACATTTAATTAGCAAGAAAGTAGTGTTAGAATTTTAGATTTTAAAGTAATTATATCATAAAGAGGTCACTTATACCTACTTATTAGCAAGAGTTGAATAATATTATGCATTTTAATATTATGGGCTTATTTTTTCAGATTTTTATAATTTGAAAAGAAAAATATTTCCCCTGCAGCAGTGACACACACACACACACACACACAATTGTTAAATTAAAAAATAGTACAAAGCATATGAAAACATATGTTCCCAAAATTTTAAACAACATACCAAATGAGTACTTCTCTTGAGTTCTGCCGATTTTATTCTGTAACTATTTTTGAAAACATTTCAGCTCCAATTATAAACAATATGGGCTGAATTGTGTTCCCCTAAAATTCATATTGAAGACCTAATCTCCAGTATGTCTGTCTTTGGAGACAGAGCCTTTAAAAAGGTGGTTATGATTTAATGTGTCATGAATGGGGTCCTAATCTAGTATGACTGATGTCCTTCTAAGAAGAGGAAGAAACACCAAAGGTCTGCGCACACACAGAAAAAAACCCTGTGAAGACATGGCCAGACCGTGGCCATCTGTAAGTCAAGGGAAAAGACTTTAGGAGAAACAAACCTCTGACTTCCAGCCTCCAGAACGTTTCCTGTTGTTTTAAGACCCTCAGTGTGGTATTTTGCTATGACAGCCTGAGATGACTAGGAAGTACTTTTTATGAACTATCTCTTTAGGTGAAATGAATGTTCTTGGTTACCTAGTAGGTGGACAGGAGAAAAGGGAAGCATGGCTCTTGTTCAGTGTCATGGCTGTTTGCCTTGAAGCATTTGTCATCTTGTTGCCTCTGTGGTTTCCTGATGCCATGTATTTAATGCTAGTGACGTCATTATCAGGACTCCACATCATCCATCATGTGATCTGTGAGCATTGGCTTTTAGCATCATGTAAATGATAGTGTGTGTCCGGCAGTTGGTTAACCATGTCTTCCCTCTTTCTACTTCCTCTTGTTACTTTCACTGTTCATAGATAGTTTATCAGCATCACCAACCCCTTCCCAAATTAGGTAGGTTTTGAGCTAGGGCTTACACAACAGCAAAACTCCAATCCAACACCCCTACTTCAAGCAATGAATGTTTGACTTGGTAATAGCAATTTCTTCAATTACAAATATGTCATATTTCTAAGTTATTTTTATTCTATAAGCTAGAACATGCCAGTGTTAACATTTATTTGATATTTAATAATGTATACAAAAAGATTATAGCCCTAAACTTATCACTACTGCCAAACCAAACTGATAATTTTAGGCTGTGGTAAGGAGTGGTTCAAGTCTATTACCTAAGGTATTTTAATGGCTAATGCTATGTGTGTCTACTTGAGTAGGCCATGAGGCACCCAGTTATTTGGTCAAATGTTATTCTAGATAGGTCAGTGAGGGTGTTTCTGGGTGAGATTAATATTTAAATCAGTTGACCCAGTAAAGCAGATTGCCCTCCCTAATGCAGGTGGGTCTCATCCAATCAGTTGAAGGCCTGTGTAGAACACAAAGGCTGGTCCTCCCTTGAGGAAAGAGGAACTTCTCCTGCCTGATTGTTTGAGCTGGGGCATCATTCTTTCCTGCCTTCCCACTTGAGTTGAAAATGCTTATTCTTGGGATTTGAGCAGGCTGGCTGTCAGACTGGAATTTACTGCATCTGCCCTCCTGGTTTTCAGGCCTTCACACTCAGACTGGAGCTTCAGTACTGGATCTCCTGGGTCTCCGGCTTGCTGACTGTGGAGCTTGGGACTAAGCCTCCATAATCACGAGCCAATTGTTATTATCATTAGTTTGGCACTGGGGATTGAACTCAGGTGCATTCTACCTTCGAGTTATATCCCCAGCCCTTTTTATTTTTATTTTATTTTTTTATTTATTCATTTTCTGTGGTACTGGGGATAGAACCCAGGAGCAATCTACCTCCAAGCTACACCCCAGCCCTATTTTATTTTATACTTTGAAACAGGGTCTCACTAGGTTGTGGAGAACCTAAGTTGCTGAGGTTGGCTGTGAACCTGTGATCCTCCTGTGTATCCTAAGAACTGGAATTATAGGTGTGTACCACCATGCCAAGTTTATGAGCCAATTCTTTTTAATAAATCACACACACACACACACACACACACACACACACACACACACACACATTATGTTGGTTCTATTTTTCTAGGGAATTCTGACTAATCTGTGGATTTTGTTACTGAGAGTAATTCTAAAGGAATTTAAGGATAAGTTTTCTAAATTGGTCCTGGGGTTTCTAATGAAATTTCTAATCTGATTTGATTTACATGTGCTGATGACTCTATTTGCAGTAATAAAGAGACCCACCAAGTCATAAAGTTGGGCGTGCAGAGCAGTACTGCATCATCAAGTGGAAGTGGCATATGCATGATCAGGTTGGAGCAGGTCCTGAGAACACAAGTAAGTTACACGAGAAAGCGGCCCCCATGCCCACAATTCTCACGGCTGCTACGCTGCCTTCTCTCTCCCAACCTGCACCTATGGCTGCGTAGGGCATTTACTATGATCAATTGACAGAGGAAGAGACTTGGGCCTGGTTTCACAGAGTTCTTCACAATGGTTCTTAGGCTGTTGGAGTCAGACATGAAGTACTTTATACTCGTATATATTACCTGAGGAAGGGACAACGAATACTGAAGGTTCTCCAGAGAAACACAACCGATAGGGGATGTGTATATGTACACACACACACAGTTATTCCTTGATATCCACATAAGATTGGTTCTAGCACTGCTATCAGATGCCAACATTTGAGGTTGCTGAAATTCCTTATATAAAATGGCATATACTATTTGCATATAACTTCACACATCCTTCCGTTTGCTTTAAATATTGTCTAGATTACTTACAATACATAGTATAATGTAAATGTATGCAAATAGTTGTTATATTATGTCTTTAAGGGAAAAGATGACAAGAAAAAAGTTCATACATGTTCAGTACATGTACAGATACAGTTTTTCTCTGAATATTTTTCAATCTTGAATTGAAAAATTGAATCTGTGGATTTGGAACCCACAGATAAGGAAGGTCAGAGGAAGGTCAGCTACATTTATATCTCTCTGCCACTGGTTGTGTTTCTCTGGAGAACACTGACTAATATGGGCATCTTGTTAATGCATGGGGATCACATGGAAGAGAGAGTAATAATGGCCTCACTTTGTCAAACCAAGGCTTCTTCAGCCTGGTTGATTGGAAATGTTCCCCAGAAGGATGGCGGTCTTTTGCTAAGAAATGAAAATGTCTTCTAGAGTCTTGAAAGCATGCAGAGAAAACTACACTAATATCATGAATGTTGGTACAGTCTTATATCACATAACAATGTTTTGACCAACTGCATACATGATAGTGGGCCCATAAGATCACATTGCCTAGTGATGTTGTGACCCTCTGTGTTTGTGTAGGTGCACCTGTGATGTTTGCACAGTGACAGAATCACTAATTAGCACATTCCTCAGCATGTATCCCTGTCATTGATACATGACTGTACTATGATGCAATACAATGAACAAAATGCCCTCAGCACAAGACTAAAAATCAAGAGATTCTTGTCTTGAGTCTATCACTAACTGATTTTGTAAATAAAGTTGTTTCATTCCAGCTTCCATTTCCACCAATGGATAAATGAGAAACATGAGGCAGATTGTCTCCAAGGTCTCATTCAGCTTTCAAATTATTTTCTAATTCCCTCATTTAAAAATTAAAAGATCTTCAGCAAGTGCTGTATACATGCATGTTTGTACCACTTGGAACCTTGCAATGAGGTATAGTTACAAGGCACCTATAACAACATTAAAAGTAAATATTAAAATGTCTCAAAATGTGCTTTACATTGATTACCATTTTTAAAGAATTAATTTGGACTCAAAATCAATCCTCTTTCAAACCTAACAGGTAAATCCTAGATATTTTCACTTTGGATGACCCTATCTGCTTGCTTACATATCTAGAAAAACACTCATAGTGGCTAGTAATCTGATTTATGAGTACCACAGTCTCCCACTAAGGGCTCTGTTTCTCTAGGCCAGGTACTCCACCTCATTAATCATCATGCATCTGGAATCCAGAATGGAAATTGTAATGTGATGGCTCTTCAGTAAGTATATTTTGAATAAATGCATTAATGCACTATTTCTCAAACTGTGTTGAGTGTATACTCAATAGTCCATTGAGATATTTTATGAAAGAGTTTCATAATATAATGTTAGTTAAATGGTACCTCTCTTCCTATGTATGAATATTTATAATTAACTTTAACATTCTAAATGTTGGAAAGTTCTATAGAAAAGGAAGTGATTTAATTCTATTTAAGCTGGAATTCAACATGCATTGGGTTGTGAAACTATTTAAAATGAAAATGATGGTCCATGTGAGATGCTCTGTGAAGCAGTACATTAATGAATTAAGCATAAGATATGCTACATATGATCTTGGGTAATTTTGAAGGAATTCTATATTCTTAAGAATCTTATTATATCAGTTATGGTAGGATCTCTGCCTACCTTATCTTAAACATTTTTTCTGGACATGATTAGTTTCACAGGTCTTCTCAAACTGGCAAATAATGTCCTGCTCAGGAATTTTGCACACACCTGCCCATCTTCTTAGACTGCTCTTTGCTGAACACATCACATGTCAAATACCCATTCATTTTCATTTCTCTACTGATATGCCACTTTCTGCAAATAAAAAAAAATTCTCTCTTGTAGAACCTTGTCAATTTCCTCTGTGGAACTTACTACTGTTGGTAGCTTTGCTTAATGTTTCTCTTCCTCCTTAGGCTCCATGGCTCATATATGTTTTGTTCGCCATTTTTACCCAGCTCCTAGTTCGTGGCAGGGGCACGATAAGTACTTTTGGAATGGAGATAGTGTATTTACGCTTATATGACAAATATTTCTCTCCCCCTTTAGATTATAATGTGCACAAAATTAGGGATTGTCTGTATTTGTTTATTGATGTATTGCCAAAAATCTGAGTGCAGTAAGCAGTATTCAACAACTACTTAATGAGTAAACCAGTTGTTTGGCTAATTGATGAACACATAGTTCTTTTTTATTTCTTAAACTACTGTTTATTAGAACAGTCTAACTGATACAATGCTAAAAAATAGGGTTTATTGTTTTCCTCTAGGGTTATTTTAGCTCTACAGATGGGAGCATGAGAAGAGAAAAATGAAGGAAAATGAATTGTCTGGTTTATCTTTCTGGTTTATAGCTTGGCAGAATGGAATTTTGTCACTAGAACAGAATTTAAATATAAATCTAAATTTTAGGAGCCTCTTTTTATGCTATTTTTATAATCAGAAATTCTGATATGAAGTTGAATGTGCAAGAAGTAGAAAATAATTCAGAACTGTGAGGGTTTTATTATTTTATCAAATATTTATCGAGACTACTAGGAAATTTATAGTGTTCAAATAGATTAGATATCAGTGTGGGTATCAGAACTACCAAGGACCACAGTTTGTTTTTCATTATTAACAGTGATAACAATAAAAACAGGGAAGTATCCAGGGACGGGAATAATTTTTTTCAAATATAAGCCTCAGGAAACTCTCTGGGGGAGGTGGGGCGAACAATGGGTTAGCTGCTTTGAGCTGAGGAAGGTTTGGTCCCAGTGGAACTGTGACTTAGTTCTTATCAGCAGCGCTTACGGGCACAGCTGGAAATAGCCCCGTATTTGCTGATCTGTGCTTTTTCTGCTGTACTGATGAGTTTCTCTCTCTCTTTTTCTCCCTGTCTCTTACTGGCTTGGCTCTTCAGCAAATACTTCAGCCTAAAATTTTAGGTGTAAGAAAACTCCGGAGCTTTTATTTCAAGATCTATTTCTTGGTGAAAAAATAAAAGGAATCAGGGCATTACTTTGTCCAGGAAAGTCTTTTGAGGCAGCTGGGAAAGCATGGGGCGGATGAGAACAGGGGCAGATGCCATGTGGTGGGCTCTAAAGCAATCGCTGGAGAGGAGAGCACCTCCATAATGATACGGAAAGCGATTTCTAAGACCCCAGATGAGTGAATTGCAAAGGGAATGTGAAAAGGTATATGTGTAAGAGAGATTAAAGACAATTGACTTCCTATTTCTGATTTCTTTTTTAAAACTTTCTGGAGGCGTTTGGGTATTTGGCATTCCTGAAAGCTCTGAGAGCAAAGATAGAACCTTTTCTCCAGGGGGTTCCTTTGCCTAAAGCCTGAAGCACAGACAATATATCACTGTTTTGCTGTAAAATTACAACTTCTTATCTGAGTTGGTTTCATTTAACCAGTTTGGGTTTAGAATGTGTTCAATGCTTATGATCACAACTGATGTTCGGTTATTGGCTCTTAGATGCTGACTCAAAGCTGTTTAGCAGGTTTTTCATTACTTGAAAAAGTCATTTGTTTACTTAAACATTTCTTCAGCTCTGGCTATGTGATAGGCACTGTTCTATGTACTGAGGGCACCACACTGAATAATCAGACAAAAAGCTCTGTCCTTACGGAGCAAAAGAAAACGTACTGCATGTTGGATAGCGGTTATTGCTGAGAGTACAAATTAGGGAAGGGAGGTTGTCTTAGTTCTTAGTCAGCATTCTCACTGCTAAAATCCGAAGGGAGATTTACTTGCTCATGGTTTAGGGTTCAGACCATGTGAGGCCGGGGACTGAAGATCTCAACGCATGGTGACGGGAAGTGGAGAAAGGGAGAGTGCAAGGCTTCACTCTCACAGCATGGAGGCTGGAAACAGAGAGAAGGCTAAGGGAGGAGGATCCATATGAAATCCCCAAGGCTGCAGCTCCAGGGACCCACCTTCTCCAGCCACACCCTACCAGCCCAAGCCACCACCCAGATAAATCCATTACAGTGCATTTATCCATTGCTGGGATTATACCCTCATGACTCAATTACATCAATTCGAAACACCAATTTATGAGCTCTTCAGGGGCCATTCCATATCTAACTGTAACAGAGGTATAAAATGTCAGGGGTGGCCAGCAAAGAAATCACTGAATAGTAGGCTTTTATAATGAAGACCTAATGGAAGCAAAGAAGCTAGCTACCTCAGGAAGAGCAATGAAGGAACATGGAACAGTAAGTTCATTGGCCAGAGATGGGAGCTGGTCTGATGTCTTCAAGGAAAAGAGAGTGGGCCAGTGCATATGGGTAGTATGAGTGAGATGAAGTCAGAGAGGTAACGCAACCTCACCTTGGGCTTCAAGGCCCTAGTAAAGTCATGTATTAGAATCGCCTGTAGAGCTCATGACACTCCCCAGACCATGAAATCAGAATCTCTGGTGGAGAGCCCCAGTCATCAGTAGGTTTCGAAGCTACACAGATGCAGCAAGGTTGAGACATCACAAGAAGTACCAAAATGATGCACTCTGCCTGACATGCTGGGGTGTCCATTTAAAAAATTCCTTCTGGTTGCTAGTTTGAGGACTTTCTGAAGAGCAAAGAAAAGAGCAGAGATGATCAGTTAGGAGATTATGGCAAAGTTTCAGGCAAGAAATGGTAGCCATCTAGGGTGGCAAGAAGTGGTACAGTTTGGGACATATTTTGAGCTGAGCAATGTGTAAGTTACATCCCCTAGAAGTTCTGTATGCTACTGTGAAACAAGCAGCTTTTATAACTCGAGTTTGTGAACTGTCCTGCACTGACTCCTTTGTCATCAACATACCCATAGTGTTTCAAAATAAGGGGAAATGGAAACCAGAGGTTCTGGTAATGTTCTGTTTCTTGACATGGATAATGATTACAGGTATATTCAGCCTGTGGAAATCCATCAAGTTATACGTTCGTAAGATCAGTACTTTTCTGTGTGGGTTTTATACTTCAGCATAACACAGGATGAAGACCTACTCTAGAATAAAAGCATCTAAAGGGATGAAAAATGTAGAAGCATTGGTAATACCTCTCTTCTTCAGTAGCTACAGGATGGTGCAGGTGACTGTGAACATTTGGACATCCTTGCTCTCTAACCCTTGATGAGCTACATCTTTCTATGTGTCAGTTTTCTACAAAGACCTTTGCTGACCCTCACCATAATAAGGAACTTGTAAGATGTCTGTTCTGCTGTGACAAGGTTACTTAGATGACGGTCTTTCCCTTCTTGTTAGTATTGGACATGGTGGGACTGTGGCGTGTGTGCAAGTGAGATAGGCCTTTCACTTGGTGGGAGGGAAGAAGGGGCAAGTCTAAGGTTACTGAAAGAGGAAAGAAATCAGTGATTCTGAGAATCTCTTCTCTCTTTACTACTGACTTTGTAATGTGACCTTGCCCTTCACTAATCCTGCAGTCTTAAAATGTGTGGCTCGGACTTTGAGAGAGTTTAGTGAAAGTTAATATATGAAAAGGTTGAATGGTCCCCAAATACTAAACTACTGTAATTGGAACACATTCTGGAATGCAAGTGTGTGTGTGTGTGTGTGTGTGTGTGTGTGTGTGTGTGTGCAAAACAGTTACTAAAGCAAAGTTATTTATAAACAAAAATGAATAGGGTGAAAGATTCCTGCCTTGTAGAAAGAAATTGACATACCAGACATAATTCAATGGAACATTCATTTGTGGGGGAATACAATGCATTGAAAGATGATATTTGCAAGGAGCCAAGTCACAGAAAATACACTGGAACTATTTTGTGTATCTGTATCTGGAAACTAAGAAGCGCCTGCCAGCATTTGCTTGGCACGGTGAGTAGGGTACTTGGAGGGGCAAATTGGATGTCTTGTGTGATATTAAAGAGAGCATCTTTTGGATAAACATGCTCAGTTCTGTTCTCCATTTAAATACTTTAAGAGTTGGGTTGGAAGGTAGAGATTTTCAGGACTTGAAAAGGATGCCTATATATGCCCAATTTCCTTCCAGTGCACTATCTGATAATCATCAAATGTCAGCTAATCAGCTTAAAAGCAATCTCAGAGAGGATTTATTTTCCTTTTTTTTTAAATCCTGCCTCTAAAAGCTTGAGAGAAAGGAGAGTGAAGATCTTCTCTTTACAGAAAGGGATGCAAAGACACCAATCGTTGGCCTTTTCCAGGCTCACAGTGCCCTTACTACTGCTGCAAATGCATTTTATTGTAATAGGGTGATGTGAAAAAAGATGCTTTGCTACACAGGTACAGGCAAATATTATACCACAGGGCTTGTATTAATTGCTATCTAGACCATATGCTCTACTTAATCAAATGCAGTGCCCTTGTGAAAAATGCTTTCCCTAATAAACCTACTGCAGCTCTCTTTCATTTATTTCCTTTCTATAATTTATTTTAGGCACTCAAGCTAATCAGTAATACTAACATTTAAGATATTGAAAACGTCATTTTATTGTTCTTTTTAGACTTGAAACATATAGTGTACAAAGCATTGACGTTTTTGAACATTGTTTATATTTCTGCTTAATTGAATAGAATTTTGTAGGTTCTAAGAATATGTTCAAATCTAAATGAAAATGAAAAAGGGGTATAGCTTGGTGGTAGAATGCCCCTGGGTTCAATCCCCAGTACTAAAACAACAAACAGACAAAAACACCCAAAGAAACAAAAAATAAAACATAAGTAGCAGGATAATTGCAAGATATTACCAACTTTAACTGACAGGATCCTGGGGCACATATATGGGAATGGATCCTAAGGTAGTTGGAACAGTGTGGGAGAAATATAACCTTGGGTTGGGCTGAATTGTTTGATATGGATGTCTAAGTAGAGATTCTGGATTCAATATTTTAGTTTATCAGCTAGGAATGCTCTGAATTTTCTTGATTAGTTTACTAACACATGGGCCCCCAAATGACTTCCAATAATTGAAGTTGAAATTTCAGGAGTTCCTTGCCATACTGTAGAGGAGAGTATACAAATGCTTAGGAAGATTGAAATGCAAGACTTGATTTGTTACTTGTGCACCCAACCCTGAACTAAATCTCTTATAAAAGACCTGTGAACACTCTGTTCACCAAAGATGTAAGAAGTAGTTTTAAAGGAGCTCAGTATTTTGGATAGCTCTGTGGTGGCTCAGGATTGACAATGGAAAAATGTTATCAAGCTGGACTCCTTGAATTCAAAGGATATGATGGAATCCCTGGCTGGCATGACTGAAATGTGGAATGAAGAAATAGCCAGAAGTAAGGTGGGTGAAATAACCATACTAGACAGCAGAGCAAATGGTCATCGAAATATAAACTGTAGAGAGAGATCTTTAATGATCATGGTATCTATAAAACCAGAAGATTTATTCAACCTCTTACAGTCTTACTTGGACTCTAGGTCTCTAGGTCTTAGTACAAAATTCTGATAAGAATCACAATAATAGAGTCAGGTCCTCTTAACCAATTCCCAAATGGAAGTCAATCTGCAGACACAGAGTTCCTTGAATGAAGAGGAGGTCAAATTCCCTTGAGGAAGGACACTTTAATAGAGCCACCATTTTTTACTGGAAATCTTAACATTTCTCAGAAGGTTATGGCTATTTACCAGGATAGTGAAATAATCAGTGTTTTGGATATTTCTTGACAATGGTCTCAAACTGACACCTACTCTTATAAAACCCCAAATACCATTGTGGTCCATTAGTGAGAGAAGGGGCTGTAGATATGAGGTGATTGATGGTGTCTTGACTTGATCTGAGTGCAGCAGTAGGGCCGTGAATCCATCCTGTGGTTATTTCCTGAGATTGGGAATACGTATACTTGGAACAGGCTTACTCAGCAATTGGCAGAGTACCCACATTAGTTCCTGGGCTCATGGAATGGTGGCTATTTTTGTAAGAAAGGTTAAGTGGTGGCCCCTAGAACATTTGTCTACCAAAATAATGTCGAAGACAGTATCACATCTTGAAATGATGATAGAGCTTATGGTCACCACTGTAGGCTTGAGAAATAGTGACTTACATTCCCATTTGACTTGTCTTTTGGCTTGTACAGCAGACAGATCGTGGAGAATGTCAGTGAATTATCATACACTTTGTCAAGTGTTAACTCCAATTCCAGCTGTTGTTGCAGATGTGGTTTTGTTTTTGAAGCAGATTGACATACCCCAGTGATTTAGTATGTAGCTATTTACCTGGAAAATAGCTGTTTTTTTACCTTCTATTGTGGTAATCTAATGCAAATAGCTGGCCGAGACCAGATAGAGTGGTGAAATGGTCTTTATAAGAATTTATTACAGCACCAGCTAGGTAACAACACAATTTTGGGTTAGGATGGAATCATCCAGGATGTGTTATATGCTCTAAATCAGTGACCAGGACATGACCCTGTTTCTACCATAGCCAGGTTTCATGGTTCCTGGAATCAAGGAGTAGGCCCCATCACAGTTCCCCTATTGATCCACTAGCAAAGTGTGGGCTTCCTGTCCCACTGAGTTCAGGCTTTGCTGGTTTAGAGATCTCCCAAGGAATTATGTTTCTCCCAGGGGCACCCTTTTTTTTTTTTTTTGCGGTACTGGGGATTGAACCCAGGGGCGTTCTACCTCCGCACTACACCCCCAGCCCTATTTTTTATCCTTTATTTTGAA
>PVJS01041610.1:0-17881 GCA_004027185.1 Glis glis
AAAAAAAAAAAAAAAAAAAGAAAGACAAAAAAGCAATTGTAAAGCCAGGCATAATCCACACTCCTATAAATCCCAGAACTTGGGAGGCTGAGACAGGAGGATCACAGGTTCCAGGCCAGCCTCAGCAACTTAGCAACTTAGACTATGTTTCAAAATTAATAGGGCTGGGGTGTAGCTTAGAGGTAGAATGCTCCTGGGTTCAATCCCCAGTACCATAAAAAGAAAAAAAAAGCATTTGTGAAACTCTAAGTCAAAGGCTAGAAAATACATTTAATATCCAGAACATAAAATAACTTTCAATTAATAAAAAAGAAACAATCTAGGGGAAAAAATGGGCAAAAGAAGAGAATAGGTAATTCGCAGAAGAGAAAACTCAATGGCCCAATGCCATAAAATAGTGTTCAATTTCACAAGTCATCAGGGAAACTCAAGCTAAAACCATAATGAGGTGTCATTTCACACCCACTAGACTGGCAAACACTAAAGTGTCCAAGACCACTGACATGGACAGCCAGGGACACGAGCCCACGGACCCTGCTGGTGGGGGTGTAAATTGGTCCAACTGCTTTGGAAAGGACTTTGGCCATATCTAATAATTTTGAATATGGATGTACCATGGAACTGGCAATTTTATCTCTAGTATATGCTTTAGGATCAGAGGTTGCCAAACTCATTTGGTTTACTGCTGGAAGAAAGGAAGGGAGAGAGGGAGGGAGGGAGGGACGGACGAACAGACGGACGGACTCACTCAGCACTTCCCTGAAAATCGGCCTTCTTTAAGCAAAGATGCAATGGAAAATTTGCATCCTTTATGTATCTATATTTCATTCCATTCCCAACCCCAAGGTGGTGACACCCCCGGTGGGAAGCTATGTTTGACAGAGCCTCACACGTGTGCATAAGGAGCTAAACACAGCAAGCGCATATGCTACACTGGTTGTAATAGAGACAACCCTCAGGGGAAAGAGTCTACATTTCCTTCCAAGAGAAAAGTGATAAATAGTGATATAAAATGTAATCCTATGCAATAGTGCAAATAAAATGTACTGAAATGAAATGAACCAGAGTTCTAAATATCAGCATGTATGCTTCTCAGCTACAAAGTTGAGTGCACAGAGAAAACCAAAGAAAAGAGGGTGGCATGATGTACAGGGAGTTTTCAAATGTGCAATATAACATTCTGCATTATTTAAGGGCACGTGCATATGTGGTATTATACAAATATAAAGATGCTCAGCAAAATGATAAATACAGATTTCAACGTAACAGGTACTCCTGTAGGTCAGAAGGAGAATATCATTGAGAAGGGGTATACAAGTGCTTCCGTGTTCTATTTCCTATCCTGAGTGGCTGGAGACATGTTTGACTATTAAATAATTATTTATTTCATTTTGTTTATAAGATAGAATGAGATGATAGATGGATAGATAATAGATACATAGATGATAGATGAGAGATAGATAGATAGATAGATAGATATGATAGATAGACTGATCAATTATTTTTGGTTAAGTAACCACTACTCAAAGATTTTATTCATTGCCAAATCATCCTTCTTTCAAGATAAAAAGGACCAAAGAATCTCTAGTTTTAATAACTTGGGGATTAAAATACCCATAAATCTCTGTGTGTAGGGGGGAGGATAAAAAAACTACCCAATGATGAAATCTGTTAAGCAAGAGGTAAAACTACAGATTTTCTACATTTATTTGTACTCTTCAAGCAGTAAACAAATCAAAAAATTCATTAAGAAAAGAAGAGTACATTTGATCTCCATAGCGGCTGTGCTGGTTTGCAGTCCTACCAACAGTGTATAAGAGTTCCTATCTCCCCACATCCTCACCAGCATTTATTATTGTTTGTGTTCTTGGTGATTGTCATCCTAACTGGACTTAGATGGAATCTCAGTGTAGTTTTGATTTGCATCTCCCTGATTGCAAATGATGTTGAACATTTTTTCATATATTTGTATTTCTTCTTTTGAGAAATGTCTATTCGGTTCAATTGCCCATTTTTTGATTTGGGTTTTTTTAAGTGTTACATTTTTTTTCAATTTCTACTTAATTTTTATTTTTTTTAACTTTTTATGTTCATTTATTGGTGCATTGTAAATTATAATTATACATTTTGATATATGTCAGGGTATGAACATCATACATGCACACATTGCACATTTAGCCCTCCTAAGTGTTACATTTTTAAGCTCTTTGTATATTCTAGATATTAGTCCTCTATTAGAGGAGTAGCTGGCAAACATCTCCCATTCTGTAGGTTCTCTCTTTAGACTCTTGATGGTTTCCTTTGCTGCACAGAAGCTTTTTAATTTAATGCCGTCCCATTTATTATTTCTCCTTTTAATTTCTTGAACTTTCAGGATCTTATTGAGGAAGTTTCTACCAGGATCTATATGTTGGTCCTATGCCCTCTTCTAGTAATTGCAAAGTTTCTGGTCTCCTTTTAAGGTCTTTGATCCATCTTAAGTTGATTACACATTTTTAAACATTTAACAAATTGTCTTTATGGTTAGAAACAAAGTTGAAGGATCCTGGAGCTGCTACGAAAATCTGGTGTGCAAGTATAACGATGGGAGTATACTGTGGTGCTGAAAGAAAACCAAAAGCAGCTTCAGGGGCAGGAGGAACGACTCTCCATCGTCAGAGCAACCCTGGGAGCGGAGGTGGAGCTGGGTGCTCAGGGCCGGTTTACAAGCACGCACACTGCCGAAACTTCCCTATGGAGAAATGTACCCTAGACAACAGACAGAACACACACTAAACCCCAGGGACAGGTTTTCAATACACAGATAAAGGGCTTCCCCCTTGCTTACAAGAAGTTCAATCATATCAAAGTAAGAAGACACACAAACTAGAAAAAGTACACAAAACATAGGAAACAGATAATCACTTCCATTCACCACCCCAGAAAAAAAAGATTTAAAACAAATTTTAAAGACCAATGGATATATAAAAACATGATTACACTTAACTCTTAATTAAGAAAATATGAATCAAAATATGAGATGCCTTTTCAAACAATTTAGCAAAACCTAAGAATTTAATGATAATACCAAGAGAGGGACACTTTCATTACTGTCGGTAGAAGTATAAATTGAGAGTGCCTATTTGACTTATTATCCCATTACTGGGAATTTTCCCTACATATATGCTCTTGGGTTTTTTTTTTTTACAATTTATGAACAAGCCTCAACAGTAGGATTGATTACACTCAGTTTTTGCCAATAGGGAACTGATTGAATAATTATGTAATTATGGAATACTATGCAGCTATAAAAAATGAGGCAGAAATGTATGTACTGATTAAGAAAGATTTCTAAGATACGGTTTAAGAAAAAAGCAAGGATTAGAGCAAAGTAATACTTCAGTGTGGTCCCTTTTCTATAAATAACAATTTAAAAATTCATACAAAGAGAATATATATATATATACATATATTCATTTCAAGTCAGATAGTTTATGCAACCAATTTGTTTTTCTAGAAATAATCACACATACAACCTATTAAAGTTTTCTTTCCTTTGGGGAGAGTGACTCGGATGGAAGGAGGGAGATGTTTACTTTTGATTTTTATTACTTTGCTTACTGTTTAAATTTTCTAAATATGTATATGTGTTATGTGTATTTTTATAGTATTTCTTTTTCCTGTACTGGGAATCAAACCCAGGGACACTCTGTCACTGAGCTACACAGCCAGCCCTTTTTATTTCTTTATGTTGAGACAGAGTTTCACTAAATTGCCCAGGCTGGCCTTGAACTTATGATCCTCCTACCTCAATCTCCAAGTTCCTGGGATTACAGGGGTACACTACCAAACCTAGCCTATTTTTAAAATATTCATAAAGTTTTCTGAGATTATTAAATGGAGTCTTGAGCCATTTTGCTGTTCTCTTTGTTGTTGTTGTTGTTGTTGTTGTTGTTCTTCTTCTTCTTCTTCTTCTTCTTCTCTTCCTCCCTCATCCCTCCTCCTTCCCTCCTCCTCCTCCTCCTCCCCTTCTCTATCTCCTCCTCCTCCTCCTCCTCTTCTTCTTCTTCTTCTTCTTCTTCTCCTTCTTCTCCTCCTCCTCCTCCTCCTCCTCCTCCTCCTCCTCCTCCCCTTCCTTCCTTCCTTCCTTCCTTCCTTCCTTCCTTCCTTCCTTCCTTCTTTCCTTCTTTCTTTCTTTCTTTCTTTCTTTCTTTCTTTCTTTCTTTCTTTCTTTCTTTCTTTCTTTCTTCTCAGTACTGTGAATTGAATTGAACCCAGGGGTGTTGTAGCTCTAAGCTAGATCCCCAGACCTATTTTATTTTTATTTATTTTTGCAGTACTGGGGATTGAACCGAGGGGCATGCCAACTCCGAGCTACACCCCCAGCCCTATTTTTTATTCTTTATTTTGAAACAGGGTCTCACTACGTTGAGGATGGCCTCACTAAGTAGCTGAGGCTGGCCGTGATCCTCCTGTCTCAGCCTCCCAAGTACTGGGATTACAAGCGTGCGCCACCATGCCCAGCTTATTTTTTATTTTCAAACAGGGTCTCACTAAGTTATGAAGGCCTCCCTAAATTGCTGAGGCTGGCCTGGAACCTGAAATTTTCCTGTCTTAGCCTCCCAAGTACTGGGGTTACAGGTGTGCACCACCACGCCTGGGGCTTGTGTTTCTTTATATGAGGAAAAACCCTAATAAATCACTTTATAAAAAGAAGCACAAAGGCCAGGAAGCAAGAGGGGCCACTTTTCCCTGCATAAATGAAAAGGTGTTTACCAAGTAGACACTAATACCCACCGCACAGGAGGGTGATGAGGTGTGTAAAGAGCCTCCTCTAAGGCTCTGCACCAATAACCCCTCAATAATGGGATTAGGACCACAGGCTCTCTTCTTTCCCATGCTGGGAACTCCCGGGTCTTTTTACGGTGCGTGTGCCCCAGGCTGACCTCAAGCCAGAAAATCACTGTCAGAAGGATCTGCAGAGCCCCAGTTTTACCATCCGGAGCCTGAGGGCTCTTTCCCCTGGAGGAGCCCTGGGGCTCCTTCCAATTCCCCAAAACCTACAACCCTGGCTCTGCAGTGAGGAGGGGGCAGGGAGTGGAAACCCGTGCTTCCCCATGCAGCCACATTTTGTTGAGCAACTAAGGTCATTTTCAAGCTTTCTTTACCAGGCAGTGCTGGTCTAAGTACACATTTCACTGACAAGGACTATCTGCTAGTTTAAAAATCTCTAGCAAGCAGCTACTGGAAATGCATTATTTCATGGAACAAATCTAATGCTTGCTCACACAAACCCATGCAGACTATGTCCTATAACACCTGTGAAGTTAGCAGAACCACTGGCAAAAACACCGGGCAATCCCAAAGTCTCCTCTCTGGGGTCTTCCTTCTGCTTTAGACTATGGCCCGGAAAGACAAAGGGGACGGTCCCCAGGTGCCAGCCCACTGTGATGAGGGCTCAGGGTAAGCAAAGCCAGATTGCTGCCACGGTGTGGGACCACCTCGCCCAACACTCACTGCACAAAGGAAGAAGCGGAAGACCAGAAAGCGATGCTCTCAAGGTCCCTTAGATGGACAGTCTGGGACTTGAACCCATTGACTCTCAAGATGTTACTCTTCATCCTACCACCCTGACCTGGGAAAGCAGAAGATCCCGTCAGATGCAGAAGAACGAGGAGCCCAGGCAGGACGGGGCCAGGAGCCGAGAACCTAGACTACGGCTTGACAACCACCAGGGCAGAGCGGACCCTCCAGAAAGTGATTCGTAAGCGAACCCCTCTTGGTCCAAATAAATGTTCCCCGGATCATTATCAGTAGTGTTGGTCTGCATTTAAAAAAAAAAAAAAACCTGCTCCTGTGTGTTTGAAACCAAAAAAACAAATAAACAGAAACATAAAATGTGCTTGATAGATGTCTCCAACTATGGCCGAAGGCAGAGAAGGGGGATGGTCAAGGGCAAACTCTAGGTCAACCACATGCTCCGCGATCAGAGAGCTCCAAGCTCCACCAGGGTTTCCTGTATATTATATAGGCTCAGGGCTAAGCTTTGGTTTTTTTCTTATGGAAAGCATTACATGGTCTAAAAATAAAAGTTTGGAAATCACAACTCTTAGGTAGCCTAATCATTGACCAAGGGGATGAGAGACAGGATTGCTCGTTGGTGGTAATAGTGTTAATCTTTAGAGACTTTAGGAGGTCTAAAGCCTCTACCCAGCCTCGCCATCAAGAGAGAGGAGTGTTTGGGGTCAGCTTTTCCAGCCTCTGTATTTATCAGTGAGGACACTGGAGCTGGGGAGGGAGAGGACGTCCAAGGTCATGGACTGCTGGGCTCTGACTTCCCAGACCAGAGCTCTTCCAAATACACTGCACAGCCCACAGCCTGCTCCGCGTTGGAGGGAACAGCGCCGGGGCTGACTTGATTCCAGGAGACCCCAGTGAGCCATTTATTTTCTCTTCAGATACGCTGGCTGCAGTCGCCTTGGAAAGATGCCCAGCCTAACCAAACTCCCGTCTCTGACTGCAGTCAGCATCTCAGCGCTATCTCACTGTCATGAGCAGCGCCCTGGCCAGGAGGAATCCTGAAGGAGACCCCAGTGGAAGAGGCAGAGGATGCAGCACTCTCTGCGGGAGGGGTGGCCCCTTCTTTGCTCCAGACATCTTACAAGATACGAGTGGACCTCAGGACTCCATTAAGAAATAGATGCATTGGAGCCAGGCGTGGTGGCACACGCCTGTAATCCCAGTACTTGGGAGGCTGAGACAGGAGGATCGCAGGTTCATGGCCAGCCTCAGCTACTTAGTGAGGCCCTCCGCAACTTAGTGAGACCCTATTTCAAAATAAAGAATAAAAAGTAGGTCTGGGGGTAGAGCTCAGAGGTAGAATGCCCCTGGGTTCAATCCCCGGTACCGCCAAAAAAAGAAATAGATGCACTGGTGAGGTTCCCCCTTGTTCTTTTATTTATTTATTTATTTATTTATTTATTTATTTATTTATTTATTTGCGGTACCAGGGATTGAACCCAGGGGCGTTCTACCTCCAAGCTACACCCCCAAACCTATTTTTATCCTTTATTTTGAAACCGGGTTTCACGAAGTTGCAGAGGCCTCACTAAGTAGCTGAGGCTGGCCACGAACCTGGATCCTCCGGTCTCCTCCTCCCAAGTACAGGGGTTACAAGCGTGCGCCACCACGCCCGCTTCCCCCTTGTTCTTGGCTGCAGACGTACAGCGTGCCAGTCCCGTGGGGAGCCTGAGACCTGCATTCTTCTCTACGTCTTGACCCCTTCTCACCTTCTACAAAAACACTGAGCTTCCTGCAGGAGCATCCGCATTAGTGGCGTTCAACAAAATGACCCTGAGGAGCTGCCACTGCATTCTATAATGTGCACGTGTGCCCCGGGACTGAGACATTGGCCATGCGTCGCCTTGGGTGATCTACAGGACAATATTTAAGGAAAATATTAAAATTTTCTCAATTCCTCCGGTGAGTAAAGCGTCTCAGAGAGGTTAAGTAATTATCAAAGTCGCAGAATGACTAACCTGTGATGTGGGACGGACTCTCGGTCCCTTAGCTCTGTGCTGGGGTTCCTGTCATTCTACATACTTCCAGGAAAGCTAAGTCTGAGGTGCCCAATGACCCGACATATCTCAGTTATATACAGGGGGAAAGAGCAATAGATTCCCAATAAATCAGTCAGTCTCTGACACCGGCTGGATGCCTCTAGTCAAACCACTCAGGCTTTCTAAACCTCAGTTGTTCTCATCTGTAAAATGGGAATAGTGCCTGCCTCATAAAGATATGATGCTGGCTAAATTGAATGTTAATGCATCTAAAGCACAGAGCACCTGTTTATTCAGTAGATGCTTATGATTCTTGCTCCTACAACCAGAGGAAAAAGCCTCCACGAGTCTACTGAATATTTCAAAATGCTTCAGGGAGAAAGACAAGGAGTCTCAGGTTCAAAATTACTCAAATCCCCAGGAAAGTCTTGCCTCCACCCATTCTTTCTGCCAAAGTACCAAGGCCCACCCTGGTAATGTCCTTCTCCCTCCATGACGTAGGGTGCCTGCTGTAATTCTCACCAAGGTGCTTTGGAAAAGACAGACTTGTGAAGAAATTGTACTGGAGACCACTCAAGCCCAGCTCGTCTCCCATCCGAAAGGAAGTGTGCCATCTTGCACCTGGCCTGCCTGCGCTGGTCCCCTTGTTCTGCTGTCACCTTTAGCTTGATCCTGAGGTACTGGGAGATGTCACCTGTGTGTGTAGGTTGGACATGCCCTTCGTTTGGGAACAGAATTTTGCTTGGAGGCTCCCAGAGTCTTGGGCTGTGCTGTTCAAGTGCAGGCTCTTGGATCGGGGATCTGGAAGTGTTTCACTATCTTCTGGGTCACAGGAGAGTCTTGGGGTTCAAGGAGCACTCAGGTAGGGGGCTGCTCAGTCAGCTTCTGCTTGGGGGACCCTTCCTTTTCAGGAGCACCATAGAGAGCCCCTCAGACTGAGACGGGGCAGAGCAAAGCATGATGGGGGAAGAATATGAGGAGTTGTAATACTCTTTTGACTTTAACTTCGGTTATAGTTAGATATAAAATGTCCTCTGAAAAGCTCATTTATTAATATTCAGAGTTGATATAGTGCAGTCATGAGGGTTATAATCCCAGCAGTATAGAAATCCATTGTAATAGATTTATCTGTGTGGTGGCCTAGGCTGGTAGCGTGTGGCTGGAAAAAGTGGGTCCCTGGGTCTGCGGCCTTGGGGATTCTACATGGTTCCTCCTCCCTTTGCTCGCTCTCTTGCTTCCGGCCTCCATGGTGGGAGGAGCACAGCCCGTGTGCTCTTCCTCTTCCCGCCTCCCATCACCATGCCCTGAGGTCTGCCGTCCCCGGCCTCACATGGACTGAACCTGAAACCATAAGAAAAGAAATACTCTTTCCTCTAAGCTACTTGGTCAATCTTTTAGAGTATAGTCCTAAGAATGCTGACTGAAACAAATTCCAAGGGGAAAGTGATTTGATTTGTGGACTATTGCATCCTGCATCTCTCCCCTTCCTTATCCTTGAGTTGCCAGGGCTCATCCCAATAATTGTCCCCTGGCCCCTTCTTATTCCATCGGTCTCGCCCAGCAGAGCCTCTGGCGGCCAAAGTCTGCCAGCAGCATTTAGTAGCTATGAGACTTTAGGCCAATCATCATCATCATCATCATTGTTGTTGTTGCTGTTTTGGTACTGGGCATTGAACCCAGAGACATTCTACCTCTGAGCTACACCCCCAGCCCTTTTTATTTTTTACTTTGAAACAGGGTCTCACTAAATTACTGAGGGTTTTGCTAAGTTGCTGAAGCTGGCCTCCAACCTGCAATCCTCCTGCCTCAGTCTCCCAAGTACTGGGATTACGTGTGTGCACCACCACGCCTGGCCAGGCCAATTAGTTATTTTATCTCTCTGGATGCTAATTTCCTCATCTGTCAAGTGAGATGAATGAAAGAACTTAATGAAGGTGTATGATAATTAAATCAACACTGTAAAGGCTTAAGATCTTCACTAGACATACATGCTCAGTAAGTGATTTCTCTTGCCATTCAAGGCCGCTGCAAGTGAGTCTGGCTAGGAAAGATGACGCACAATGTTAAGGAGCTGTCACATGACACGTGACATATGACATGGCCTTAACGCTGGTGCCACGCTGACCACCTGGATTAAAACCTCAGCTCACTTCTTTTTTTTTTTTTTTTTGGCGGTACCGGGGATTGAACGCAGAGGCGTTCTACCTCCGCGCTACACCCCCAGCCCTATTTTTTATACTTTTTATTTTGAAACCGGGTCTCACGAAGTTGCAGAGGGCCTCGCTAAGGAGAGAGAGAGAAAGAGAGAGAGAGAGAGAGAGCGAGAGAGCTGAGGCTGGCCGCGAACCCGGATCCTCTGGTCTCTGCCTCCCAAAGTACTGGGATTACAAGCATGAGCCACCACGCCCGGCTAGCTCACTTCTTATTAGCTGTGTGTTTGGGGAAAAATGAATTAACCTCCCAGTTCACTCACCGACAAAATAAGGAAAATTGTAGAACCCATTTCTTCAGGTGATTGAAAGGATTTGGTGAATAAGTATATATAAAAGGTGTAGAAAGGTGTAGCTAGGATCTATAAAGTACCATGTCTGCCCACTCTTAGAAGAAAAAACAAAAAGGACTGGGGGGGTATAGCTCCGAGGTAGAATGCCCCTGAGTTCAATCCCCACCACCAAAAAAATTTAAAAAATGAAGAACCACGAGTCTAGGGTTCCTCACCCCTTTGATAATTCTTTGTTTTTTGTGGTACTGGGGATTGAACCCAGAAGCATTCTACCTCTGAGCTACACCTGCAGCCCTTCCTTCTTTCCTTCCTTCCTTCCTTCCTTTCTTCCTTCCTTCCTTCCTTCCTCCCTTCTTCCCTCCCTCCCTCCCTCCCTTCCTTCCTTTTGAAACAGGGTCGCAATAGGTTGCTAAGGGTTTTGCTAAGTTGCTGAGGCTTGCCTTGAACCTGCAATCCTCCTGTCTCAGCCTCCCAAGTACTGGGATTACAGATGAGTGCCACTGCACACGGCCCCTTTGATAATTCTGCTCTCCTTCCCTGGATCATTGGCTCCTCCAGTTTCCAAACGTCTGACACACTGCATCCTGGTTCCTTCAACCTCCAAAGCCTCCAATCCCCATGACCTTCAACAGATGACCTTGCCTAACACTGCATGGAGAAATTGGGGCAGTGAGAAAGGAAGGCTCTCAATCGCAGGGAATGTACATTCCTCCCTGCTCTGTGGTCTCTGCTATTTAAGTGAGTGAAATATCCTTGCTCCTGTCACTCCCCGACATCCATCTCTTTCCATCTTCTCAAGGACTTAACTCCCGAAATTACCGCCCTCCTCCTCGGTCATCAAGCTTTCCCCAATGGGCTCATCCATCCTTAAACTTCTCTAGGTTCTTAAGCACAACTCTTCCTTCACCCCACAACCCCTCTTCAGCCCCTGTCTCATTTCTCTGCTGCAGTTCACAGTGAAGTTTGTCTATAGAGCTGCTGATAGTAACTTTCTTCACTTCATGGTTGGCTCTCAGTTCTTCCCTGTTGAGCTGGTATGTCCACCTCTCCACTCATTAGCATAAACCATTGTCATAATGGATTAAGACCCACCCACCCTGATTCAGCATGGCTTTATCTTTGTTTGTTGTACTGGGGATTGAACCTAAGGGCATTCTACCTCCAAGCTACACCCTAGCCCTATGTTATTTTTTATTTTGAAACAGGGCCTCACTAAGTTACTGAAGGTGTTGCTAAGTTGCCGAGGCTGGCCTCAAACCTGCAATCCTCCTGTCTCAGCCTCCCAAGTACTAGGATTACAGGTGTGCACCACCATCTTATTTGATTACATCTGTAAAATATCCTATTTCTAAATAAAGTCGCATTCACAGGTATGGGATCGCCATACACCTTTTTAGGAGATGATCTTGTTTGAATGTGTCCCTCCAAGGTTCATGGGTTGGAAATTTAATCCCTAAATTCATATATTGATGATATTTAGAAATGGGACCTTTGGGAAGTAATTTGGGTAAGATGAGGTCATGAGGACCCCAGGATGACATTATTGGCTTTTATTGTTTTTTTTTTTTAATTTTTTGGTACTGGGAATTGAACCCGCGGGCACTCTACCTCTGAGCTATACCCCCAGCCCTATTTTATTTTTTATTTTGAAACGAAGTCTCATTAAGTTGCTGAGGAACCTCACTAAGTTGCTGGGACTGGCCTCTAACCTGCAACCTTCTGCCTCAGCCTCGCAAGTAATGGAATTTTAGGTGTATACCACCATACCCCGCTGGTTACCTTAAATTTAGATGGAAAAGGGGCATGAAGGAACCTTATGGGATGATGGAAACACTCTACCATTTTTCCCCAGGTGCTTGGATAAGGCAGGAATAGATGGATGAGCAGATAGATAGATAGATAGATAGAAAGATAGATAGATAGATGATAGATAGATAGATGATAGGTAGATAACCATGATAGATGATAGATAGATAGATAGACAGATAGATAGATAGATAGATAGATAGACAGATGATAGGTAAATAACCATGATGGATGGATGTATAGATGATAGATAGATAGATAGATAGATAGATGATAGGTAGATAACCATGATGGATGGATGGATGGATGGATGGATAGATAGACAGACAGACAGACAGACAGACAGATGATGGGTAGATAACCATGATGGATGGATGGATAGATAGATAGATAGATAGATAGATGATAGATACATAGATAGATAGATAGATAGATGATAGGTAAATAACCATGATGGATGGATGTATAGATGATAGATAGATAGATAGATAGATAGATGATAGGTAGATAACCATGATGGATGGATGGATGGATGGATGGATAGATAGATAGATAGATAGACGAACAGACAGACAGACAGACAGACAGATGATGGGTAGATAACCATGATGGATGGATGGATAGATAGATAGATAGATAGATGATAGATACATACATAGATAGATAGATAGATAGATGATAGATACATAGATAGATAGATAGATAGACAGATAGATGATAGGTAGATAACCATGATGGATGGATGGATGGATGGATGGATGGATAGGTAGATAGATATACAGACAGACAGACAGACAGACAGACAGACAGATGATGGGTAGATAACCATGATGGATGGATGGATGGATAGATAGATAGATAGATAGATAGATGATAGATACATAGATAGATGATAGATAGATAGATAGATGATAGATACATAGATAGATAGATAGATAGATAGATAGATAGATGATAGGTAGATAACCATGATGGATGGGCAAATAGATGATAGATAGATAGATAGATAGATAGATAGATGGATAGATAGATAACCATGATGGATGGGCAGATAGATGATAGATAAATAACCATTGAGTTGAATACTTGGTAGAAGTATGTTTTTTATATTTTAGTATTTATCTTATACTTCAATTTTAAAACACCATGCTTTTTATCCTGGCATTAAACTCTGGTTCATACTTCAATTGTACCAACAGTAAGATGAAGGCAACCATTCTTACTATGCTAGTTCCCTCAATACCCATATTTAATGAAGTTTATAAGCCACAAGCCATCAGAGCAGCAAGGGCACTTAGAGACCACCAATATTTGTTCCCTCCTTAGAAACTCAACAAAACAAGTCTGCAAAGAGAGAGGTTTTTTATTTTTACTTTTATTTATTTATTTATTTATTTTGCAGTACCAGGGATTGAACTCAGGGGCATTCTACCTCCGAGCTACACCCCTAGCCCTATTTTTTGTTCTTTATTTTTGAAACAAGGTCTTGCTAAGTTGTGGAGGGCCTCACTAAGTAGCTGAGACTGGCCGAGAACCCGGATCCTCCTGTCTCAGCCTCCCAAGTACTGGGATTACAAGCATGTGCCACGCCCGGCTGAAGGAGAGTTATAAGACACCGTCCTGTTCCCAATGGGCAGAACTAGTCTAGTGCAACCTACTTCATGCCTTCAAGTCTTACCCAACACCGCGCAGAAAGATTGTCTTCCCCTTTCTCCTGCAAGCATGACTAGAGATGGAGAATGTGACTGGCAGAATGGATCCCATGACCATGAACAGCCCAGCAGCTTCCTTCAAAAAAATGAAATAAAATAGAAGTGCACCCTGGAGCTGGCCAGGAAGAAACGGAGAACAGACTCCCTGGGAAGGATGTCCAGGAGACACGAGGGTTCAGAGCAGGGGCGCCTGCGCTGCCTCTAATAAAGCTGTAGTCGCTGAGGCTGCTCTGAGGGTGAGCAATGAGGGGAAGACACTCCAAAAGAATGTGGACTGCTCCTGCCAAGGGGAGCGAGTATTCATCTCCACCGCTGGCCTGCAGACACTTAATTCTTCTAACAAATGTGTGCAACAGCTGACAAGGAGTTTGAGGCTCAGAACTCCTTCTAACAGCGACGTAAGTGAAATGAATTATTTTCACTGAAGGGTAAAGTCGGGCTACATCTAGAAGACATGCAATACACCTCGAGGTTCAGGAGACTTCTGTTCCAAACGGCAGGCCAGAGAGTAATAAAATGGTAAGCACTTTAGATGCACATATGACTATAAGCTTTCTATGAAATCTCATTTAATTGAACCTGAAACCATCTCCCACTGGATATATTAATTATGCCTAAATGGCACCTACAAAAAAATGCAGTCTCCCTCATTTTAGAGAATTTGTCCAAAACCACACAGCAGGCCATTAAGTCTCCAGGATTTGAGCAGAGCTGGTTTGACCTTTCAGGCTGCCTTTAAGAATAAAGATGTACTATACTAGAGACGGGTGTGGTGGTGTGCACCTGTTATCCCAGTACTTGGGAGGCTGAGACAGGATTGCAGGTTCGAGGCCAGCCTTGGCAATTTAGCAAGGCCCTCAGCAACTTAGCAAGACCTTGTTTTAAATTAAAAATATGGCTGGGGGTGTAGCTCAGAGGTAGAATGAGCCTGGGTTCATTTCCCAGTACCACAAAAAGTAAGATAAAATAAAATGAAAATAGTTCCAAGGGACATAGACTAAACCCAATATTCCCTTAGTACAACACAGTGTGGAATTAACTTTGTACTTCTTTTGTTTGGTGACAAGAAGAATCAAGTTTTTAGGTTCCATTATATCCTAAAAATCAAAACCTCTAAATTAAATTAGTTTTATTTACATAGGAAGCTGAGACAGTGCTTGGGAGCACTTGGGAGGCTGAGACAAGAGGACTGCAGGTTGAAGGCTAGTGCATAGTAACTTAGTGAGACTGTTTCAAAATAAAAAAGTAATAAAAGGGCTGGGAGTGTAGCTCAGAGTTAGAGTACCCGGGGTTAAATCCCCAGTACCACACAAAAAATTATTCTTATTTCAAAATATGTGGAAATATTATAAAAATGTAACTTCTCAAACTAATTTATTATCAGGGATTTTTGTTTTGTTTTGTTTTGTTTTTGAGACAGGGTCTCACTATGTTGCTCAGGCTGGCCCTGAACTCCTGGGCTTAAGCAATCCTCCTGCCTCAGTCTCCTAATGAAAACAATGTATACGTGAACTAATAAGCTGAAAAACTGAGTTTGAAGTCTATCTAGAAAAAAAAATTAATGGAAGGAAGAGTCATGACATTTAAAAATGACATAATAAAGAAGAACTTGTGCAAGATAATGCACATTCTAAGGCTACAATAATTAAAACAGTATGGCACATACTGGTATACAAAGAAATAAATGGGATAAATGGAACACCCAAAGAAAAGGCCATAGTGAACTTAAGGATGAATTTAGGACACAGATGGCATTCAAGTCGGTGGAGAAAAGAGAAGAAAGAGTATTGGTTATCTGTCTGAGAAAAGCAAGGGTGATGGCTACAGTTTCTTTCAACATAGTCATATTAGGGTGTTTGCACAGGTCATGTGACCATCTGGAAGCTCCTCTCTCATTTCCAGATAAAGGGGCGAGCCTGGAAAGCCTGGCTTCTTTGTATCATGTGACCCTCTCCCACTTCCTGGTGAGAGCTGATTGGGTGGGGGGGAAAAACTACAGACACAAGAGAAGCCAATCCACAAACTACACTGAACCAGTAATTGTTTTTCTCTCAAGATTCCATTATTTTTTTTCCAGGTTGACTTAAAAAAATAGTATCTTTAGCATATATAAAAAAAGTTCTTACAAATGAGAAGAGATGAACTTCCTGGGAAGCAGACCATGTACATAAACAGGTAATTCAGAAAAGATATGAAGTGGGACACAATGTCTTTAGGGGAATATAGCGATCAATACTAGGCGTTAAAACATTCACGCCCTTTGGCTTAGCAATTCCACTGTGGCAGTCTATCTGAGGGAAATAATTACAGGCATAGCGGAGATTTATGCGCAATGATTCTCATCACAGGATTATTTATAATAGTGTAAAACTAGATCAAGTTCAATTTGATCAATGGGGGAATAAATTATATCCGGGGGGGGGCCCCGCAGTCATTTGATGCTATCTTTTTCAGAATATCTTAATACCATGAGAAGTTCTCATGAAATGGTATGAAGGGGGCAAAATGTGTATAACTAATAGACAAGGCGACCACATTTTTGTAAGAAAAAAGGAGGTGCACATACAGAGGTGGGGGAGGGGGAACATATCAGCAGCTCTCACCGGGTCTATTAAGATGGAATATGAGTAATTTTCTACATTGTTTTGTGTTTTCCAATTTTTCTTTCATGGGCAGGTATTCATTTTATAATTAGAAATATTCCATATTAGAAAGAGTGTGTGTGTGTGTGTGTGTGTGTGTGTGCGCGCGCGTGTGGTACTGGGGATTGAAACAGGGACATTCTACCTCCAAGACACACCCCCAGCCCTATTTTATTTTTATTTTGAAACAGGGTCTCGCCAGGTTGATGAGAGTCTCACTACTTGCTGAGGCTGTCCTCAAACTGTGATCCTCCTGTCTCAGCCTCCCAAGAACTGGAATTACAGGTGTGCACCACCAAGCCCAGATCAATAGGATGCATTTTGACGGGAGGGTGTTATTAAGAAATTGAGCAACGAAAGAAAATGTCATAATTCAAAAGATGAGGAGTCCCATGTGCACGGTCTCCTCTTAGGACCACAGGCCTCCTAGTCTGTGCAGCCTCCTGGCCTCCTTCTTGCTTTGATCAGAGCTTGAGGGGATCCCTGCTCAGCTGGGCTGCTCTCTTTTTTTTTTTTTTTTTGTGGTACCAGGAATTGAACCCAGGGGCGTTCTACCTCTGCGCTACACCCCGGCCCTATTTTTTATACTTTATTTTTGAAACAGGGTCTCACGAAGTTGCGGAGGGCCTCACTAGGTAGAGAGAGAGAGAGAGAGAGAGAGAGAGAGAGAGAGGGAGAGAGAGAGAGAGAGAGACAGGGAGAAAGAGAAAGAAAAAGAGAGCTGAGGCTGGCCGCGAACCCGGATCCTCCGGTCTCTGCCTCCCAAAGTACTGGGATTACAAACGTGCGCCACCACGCCCGGCTGAGCTGGGCTGCTCTCTATCCCTGACTCCCCTTAGCCTGGGAAAGCCAGGAATCCCCTTCTTTGGGGCTTGAGATCCTCATGTTGCGTTTACAGGAAAGGAAAATTATTGACTTCAGACCTCAACTCACCCAGCAGGGGATTTTTTGTTGTTGTTGTTGTTGATTGTACTGGGGATTAAACTCAGGCACATTCTACCTCTGAGTTACACCCCTAGTCCTTTTTAATTTTTTTTTAAACAGGGACTCACTATGTTGCTGAGGGTCTCACTAAGTTGCTGAGGCTGTCCTTGAACCTACAATCCTCCTGTCTCAGCCTCCCAAGTACTGGGATTATAAGAGTGCGCCACCACACCTGGCTCCAGCAGAGGCTTCTTGAAAGGGCCATATGGAGCCCTGGTTCTAGGAGTGGGGGGCTAGTACACTGCACCCCTGTATCATCAGGAGGGGTGCCGTGCTGCCGATAGCTATCCCATGTCGTCCTTTACCGGGATGCAGCATCAGGGCTGGCACAGGCCAGACAGATGGACACAGGTCCTCCAGCTGTTCGCCAAGGGGAACAGACTTCCCAGTTCTTTTGCTCATTTAGGAGAAATTAGCCATTAACATGCTCATCTCCTTGGGTGTGAACTTTAAATAAGATGTTCCAGCTGAAGTGGGTAGGGGAAGCTCTTCGGCTGTGACTGGGAAAAGAATCATCGTGTAGGATGTTTGCATCTGCTAAACGGGAGCTCTGGGAGCTGCCTTCATGCAAGTGAGAACAATGGGGAGAGCCCGGAGGAGTGCAGCTGGAGGACGCTGCCTTCGCCCAGGCTGAAGGGGCTGGGTTTGGGCAGCCTGCACGTTGCTTCTAATTCCCGTTATGTGGATAGTCTGCGC
>PVJS01041611.1:0-17882 GCA_004027185.1 Glis glis
TCTCTCTCTCTCTCTCTCTCTCTCTCTCTCCTTAGTGAGGCCCTCCGCAACTTCGTGAGACCCGGTTTCAAAATAAAGTATAAAAAATAGGGCCGGGGGTGTAGCGCGGAGGTAGAACGCCCCTGCGTTCAATCCCCGGTACCGCAAAAAAAAAAAAAAAAAGAGACCAGCACAATCAGAATTTGGGTTGATTTGAGTGAAGATTTCTCAACAAATAGATGATTGAGAAAGGTCATTAAAATTCATGTGTTAATATCCTTAAAGAACAGAGAGCTATGCTATATTTCTTTCCTGGATAAGTTTCATGTGTGTATATAGAGGAATGAGAAATGGTTCATCAAGGAGTATTCCATTTATAGAACATATTTGTCTGTTTCAAAGCAGTAGCCAAAGATACTCTTCTCTGATTATGAAATGTAGGAATTTTGTTTTTCTCCTGCTTTGGCCCAAAACAACAGTACAGTGCTCTTTTGGTGGGGTGGCAAGAGAAAACGTGTGTGTGTGTGTGTGTGTGTGTGTGTGTGTGTGTGTATGTGTGTGTGTGTGTGTGTGTGGTGCTGGGGATCAATTCCAGGGCTTTGTGTGCACTAGGCAAGTGCCACTGAGCTACACCCCCAGACCCTGATTTTAGGGGTAGATCTTTATGATATTGGGAGAGAATCCTAGACTCAGCAACTATTCTGGCTGGAAGAAATCTATTGCTCTGTAGTTGAGTCACTATAGGTTCAGAGAGGGGTCATGATTTGCTAAAAGTTGCACAGTTAATTGACAGCAGCCTCTGATTCTAGTTCAGGCCATGTTATTCTGTAGTTTTTTAAAAGGATTTCAAAAATATTAAATATTGCAACCTGTTTTACAAATTGAGGACTTAAAGAGAATTTATAGTTATTGGCTTTAACCTAGTCATCAAACCAGAAACGAATTCTGTGACTTCTAAACTTGCTATTTATGAACCCCAAATGCTGGTGTGATGTGTTAATGATTATTCAATGACTGATGTTGTCATAGTGTTGAGAGAATTTTAGATTTTCACATAAAAAGAACACTTTGGGCCCCACCAGAAGCGTAAGTCAATGATTTAGGCAAGGATAGAGTACACCGGTTAGAATTAATGAGAAACAAATCCCTGGTAGGTTTGATTCAGCAGGAGGCAGTTACACCGATGTGACAGGGACAGAGAAATTACTGAATTTTAGGAGAGGATCATCTAGAATGGTGGTTCCCAGCCCACCAACCACCACGGGGGCTTTTCATCAGTGCTGATGCCTAGACGCCACCTCAGATTACTTAAGTCAGAATTTCTCAGGGTGGGGCTCCAGGTATCCTTATTCTTCAAAAGATCTTTAGATAATGCAAATCTAGAGCCACAGTTGAGGACCTCTGGTAGGCCATATATACTTGTACATGTAGAGAATTTAAGACAATTGTTCCAGAATTATGAAATGATAGAAAAACCATGTGAACAACCCATGTCCTTAAACCCCATTATTGCCGGGTGTGGTGGCGCACGCTTGTAATCCCAGTACTTTGGGAGGCGGAGACCGGAGGATCTCGGTTCGCAGCTAGCCTCAGCTCTCTCTCTTTCTCTCTCTCTCTCTCTACTTAGTGAGGCCCTCCGCAACTTCGTGAGACCCGTTTTCAAAATAAAGTATAAAACATAGGGCTGGGGGTGTAGCACAGAGGTAGACCGCCCCTGTGTTCAATCCCCAGTACCGCAAAAAAAAAAACAAACCCATTATTATTAGTCCTATCAGCCAAGCCCCAGTCTCTTTGTACTCATTTTATTTTTAAAGTACTTTTATTGGTACACTGTAATTATACATCATAATGAGGTTCAAAGAGATACAAACACACATGCGCACAGCACTTGGTGTGTTTCCCTCTGCAGCCCACTCTGCTCCCCGCCCCTGCCGTATATGGACATAGCATTATTTGAACTGTTTCCTGTATCAGTCCTCCTTTTCCCCTTCCCCATCTCCATCCCCCAATCCCAGTCCACTGTTCTCCTGGTCTCTCTCCTCATTTATCTGAAGTCTCTTCTGTTTCCCATTTTCTCTATAGCTTCTACCTATGTACTCATTTTATTTTTTATTTCATTATTCACATTTGAAAAATGCATTTCAATTAACTTGAAATTTGTTAATTCCCTGAGTCTGATTTTATTTTATATCCTGCTGAATGTACTATATCAATAATGCTAAGAGACTACCCACTTTAGGTTTTTCCTGAACTCTATAGTAAACCCGGACTAAGGGTCAAAATTGTCCAGACAGAAAAGAGAAACGTTAGGTTGTCAATAATAACATATTGATGGGTTCTTAGCAAATATTTTTGTCAGTTAAAACTACTTCTGAGATTAGGAGGCCTCAGGTTGCATTCACTTATCTCCATATTGCATCACTTCTGGCCTGGGTATAATCAGAGGACATGTGGAGGTCAGTGTGATAAGGTAAAGATGTTTGCTTTTGACCCATTCCAGAATATTCACCTGATGGATGATAAAGTACGCACACATGCTGGGTGGGCCCTGTAATCACACAGTCCTCTGGAGTATTGAGGTTTTCAGAAATATTTGTGCAAACTCTCTTCCTACTATGAATTCTAAAGGATGAAAGATGAAAGACGGGACCGGAGGATGCAGTGGAGAAGGTGTAGACATCGCAGCTATGAAGATCTGGATTAGAATCTTCATTTTGCTCCTCATTAGTTTTGGGACCTTGGGTGATAGCACCAGCTTCTCAGTTTTCCCATCAATAAAATGGGCATAAGAACAACAATAATAGCTTACTTTTAGGAGATTAAAAATAATATTAGAAATATCAAATCTAAGACATTTGGTAGTTCCTGCATAGTGAGGTTACTCAGATTTGCAGCTCCTGATACTATTCATTTAGTCACCATCCTGTAGACCATTTCACTGTTAAAATTGGAAAGAATTGAGGCCATGAAGCATGGGGATGGGCAGAAAACCATCTCTGAAATAGCAGTCGAAAGTGGCCAATTAAATACTCCAGAACCCAGGTTTTTCCTTTTGTGTGTGTGGTACTGAGGATTGAACCCAGGGGCATTCTACCTCCAAGCCATACCCCACCCCTATTTTACTTTTTATTTTGAAACAGGGTCTCTCTAACTTGCTAAGGGTCTCACTAAATTGCTGAGGCTGGCCTCAAATTTCAGTTTCCCCAAGTACTGAGATTACAGGCATGTGCCACCACGCCTGGCTGGATTTTTCCTTTTGAAAGTCATACCAATGCCTCTGTGTGTGTGTGTGTGTGTGTGTGTGTGTGTGTGTGTGTGTGCGCGCACACTATCTCCTAATTCTAGTTCAACTCTTCTTTTTGAAAAGAAGTCTCTCTATCTAGCTAGGTGTCAGACATTGATTTGTCCCAGAAAATAAGGTTCAGCTTCAGATTCTGATTGTACTGCTCAGGGTTTGATGAAGTGAAGACCAAAAAGAGGAAATCTGTTGATGACCTTCTCAGGTTAAAAGTCGGTGAGAGGCCACTGATGACATCTTAAAGGCATACCGAAAGAAAAAATAGAAGTATATTTAGCAAACAAAACCAAACCCAAGAACTCTTACATGAGACATAGTATCAATCCTAAAATAAATACTATTTTGTCTTTCCTTATCAGAAGCAAGACCAGTTCTAGCTGCTCTCGGTCTGGGTCTCACTACCAGGGCTGGCATTTATCCTACTTCAGGAAATTGCAGTCTGGCTTAGGAAATTCCAGAGAGAGGACTAGAGCAAGGCAAGTGGCAAATGATGGCTAAGCCAGGACTCCTGTTGTGGTGCCAGAGGGGGGCAGGTGTGAGCACGAGTGCTGTTGTTGAAGTGCTAGTGCACAGCACAGGGCACAAGCACCATATTACTTTTTGTTCTTACCATTATTTTGGCCTTTACCATGTACTAGATGGTAGTCTCTAGATTTGACCTATATTATCTCTTTTAATTTTCACAACAACCCTTTTAGATACTATTATCATGGGTCCCAGAGAGGTTAAGTAACTCAGAAGTCACACAGCTGTCCTGTTCAAAGTCTGTTCATCTTCCATTCATTTATTGAACCGGGATTTATTGAATACCTACAGTGTATCAGGCCCTGTTGGGAACTGGGAAAAAGCAATGAGCAAAGCAGACACAGTTCCTCCGTCAGCGACATTATAATCCCCGTGAAATGGGTTATAGATAAAGAAATTAATATATGTGTGATGGTGACTAATGTGACGAGGAAAATAAAACAGGGAAGAGGAAAAGAGATGTCACAGCAAGGGGAGAGGGCGCTGTTTCACACAGAGGCAGAGGAAGGTCTTTATGGTGAGTCGTTTCCTCTGAAGACCTTAGGATGGGCGGAGGGCATGATGACACCTACGTGCTTGAGAGTGAGGGCCGAGGCTGCTCATCTGTAGCTGCATTCTCTCTCATGTCTGCCTTTCATGGAGGCTTTCCATGTATCTGGAGTTAAATATAGAATTAGGGTGACACCCCCTGATCATGATATGAAAGCAGTTATCAGAATAGAGAGGAATCTTGAGGTCATTTGGAGGGAGTGTTTGTTTCTGGTTGAGATGATCGATTTCTATACTGGAATACACTATTCTCATAGACCTTCCCATATGCCTTGCTCCAAAGGGTTTCTAGACTTCTGCATGAAGTGGGACTGTATGAGGTGGGGAGGTGGGTAAGGATTAGGGTACAGCCTGATGGTGACTCACACACACCGTCCCAGGGAAGGCAAGAGCTGCAGGGCCTGGACCAGCATCCAAATCTCTCTCTCTCTCTTTTTTTTTTTCAGTACTGGAGATTGAACCCAGGGGCATTCTACCTCTGAGCTACACCCCCAGCCCTATTTTTTATTCTTTATTTTGAAATGGTCTCACTAAGTTGCAGAGGGCCTCACTAAGTAGCTGAGGCTGGTCGCGAACCTGCAATCCTCCTGTCTCAGCCTCCCAAGTACTGGGATTACAAAGATGCGCCACCATGCTAGGCTCTCCAAATCTCTTTATCTGTGGTCCCTCCTACTCCTGGAGTGTTGTCTTTGGCTGTGTGTTCACCTGCACCGAGTCCTGGCTTCTGTTGGAGGAAAGGAGGAAAGAAAGAGTGGGGGTCAGTGAGTTTCCATTCCAGGACAAGATGTCACTCCCTGTCCCACCCAACTGGCCTTGGCCAGTACTTGCTCAAACTTAGAGGTTTATGTATAGATTCTGGAGTCAGACTGTGGAGGTTCACACCCCAGCTCTGCCCGTTGTGCAGGTTGTATAACCTCTGCGCCTCAGTTTACTCCTCTGTAAAGAGGTCGTGATGAGAACAGCCCCTGGCTCTTTGGTTACTGAAAGGAAGAAGGGAGAATGGATGCTGGACAGTGTGACTGAATAATTCTCATCTAAAATGACATGCTTTCCAGAATAAAAGGATGCCACCACTAATAATTACTCTAGGATCCAGGCATCCCTAGGAACTGTCCTTTGAAAACTGGTACATCTGGGCACTTTATCCAGGGGTGATATTAGCTGTCTCCATCAGAGAATATGTGATTGACTGATTTCACAAAATTTTTACTTAAAAATTATCATCTGAGAATTTAACCTGTGTAAGAATGAATGGAGGGTCAAGTGGGAGGAATGATAAGTGTTTATCCCATTTAGATTATACCTCAAACTATCTGACCTCTTGGAAAAGTATATAGATTAGCCCCCCGCCCCCACCCTCAAGCCCTTCATAAAAGTGGAAATGCAAATTAATATTGACAGTACACCCGCGGTGCCTGGTGTCTGCAAGGTGCCATAGGGGAGGGACAAGGGAGAAAGCACTCTGGGTATTTCTGGTGAAAAATAGTCTCCACTGCTCTGTGATTTATGTTGGAAAGACCTATCAGGCTTCAAAATCAAACACTTCTCAGGTCTGAGCATCCTGTTTGTTTCATCTCTGCCTCTTAAAGTTTTCTTCCGTGTTGGTAAGTGGATCCTATCAGGCTTCATCGGCTGTACCTTTTGCCAACTTGTTCTGTAATGCTCTTAAACTCGAAAGAAAAATTAGCCTTGCTCTGGGACTTTGAGGGAGAGGAGCCTTCACTAAGTCGTAAATAACCTATCCAGGTTGGAAAGGGAGATGACCACCTACAGTGCGAATTCACAAGCCTCTGTGAGGAACTTAACCCAGCCTGAGTTTTCTTTTGCTTTTGGAGATAACTAGTATGTAGTGGCAGATAAGGTGAAATAAGTGAGAAATGAATATGAACTCCAGGCTCCTAACAGCATAAGAAAATGTGGGAAAAAATCAGCATTGGGTAAGTAAGAGAAAAAAATCAGCCAACTGTAAAAATACATCCTCTGCTTTATACATCCCCCCTCCAAATAGATCCATGCATTTCAGCAAATGGTAAATAATGCTTAAAATGGCAGAAGCTAGAGTTGGGGAAATAAGAACCAGGTGTTGGAAAGAAGGAAAATCAAAAAGAGCATACATTTTCCGTCAACAATCCCCATCATAAATCCTCGCAATGCCACCATCACGACCCAGAGCCCGCAGGGAAGAGACTGTTGTAAAAATGATAGATCAGAATCACCACACGCCAGGTCTTGATAAAACAAAGAAAGTTGATTCCTTGTGGTCTGATATATATCTATAATCACAGAGAAGCTGAGCTGGATCAGCGAAGGGCCAAACGTAGGAAATGCAAAGTTCAGAACCTGGCGGCTGCTTAATATTCCGACCGAGCCGAACATTGGATAACACGGTGGAAATTGATGACTCGGTGGTATCTGGCTGCAGCAAAATAGAGATATATTACAAATTTCTTCCCAAGAACAGAACGATATATATATATATATATGTGCCAGGGCCTGTTCATCACATTTTTATGTATTCTTCATATCTAGAAACAAAAGAGAATATACTGTCTGTACTATCTGCATAAAACAGGGTTAATGTATTTTCTGGGGGTTTGTTGTTCCCTTCAAGAAGCAAAATCCACCACCCCCTTTAAGAAAAAATTCTTTATGTGTAAAAATGAGCAATTACTGGGGTATTTCTCAAATGACTGCTCTAATTGCACTCCCCAAAGACTCAGCATCTGTGAATTTGTGTGTGCTTGTGTGTGTGGGGGGCAGCAATGCAGAAATCACATTGAGAGTGACTGTGTCTTTAGTTGAGCAGCCTCAATCAGATTCTGATGCCTGATCTCACTGAAGCAGTGGCCTAGCTGCACCCAGGACTTTCAGGGACTATTTATAACGCAGCAAGGTTTCCAGAAGTGGAGAGGGGAGATCCTTATATAGGAGTTTCTGAAGGTCTTAATAAAAGGTGTGCTTTATAGTGCTTACATAGCACAGAGCCTTCTGCCCTGATATGTCCATGACACTAAGTATGCAAAGGAGTCAGAATTATGGGTCTGTTTCATTCTACTTTTTGCCACTATGAACAAAGTACCTGATAAGAACAACTTAGAGGAGGAAAGGTTTATTTGGCTCATGGTTTCAGAGGTCCAGTTCATAGTAGGCCAGCTACAAGGCAGAAATATCATGGCATCGGGGCGTGGCAGAGGACAGTTGCTCATCTCATGGCAGCCAGGGAGCAGAGAGAGGGAGAGAGAGAGACAGAGAGAGAGAGACAGACAGACAGACACACACACACACACACACACACACACACACACACACACACACACCAGGGACAGATATAGTCCCCAAGGGCACAGCCCCACTGACATACCCACTCCAACCACACCTCACCTGCCTATGTTACCATCCAGTAAATCCACTCAAATTATTAAGCCATTGGTGGATTTATGCACAGATGAGATCAAAGCCCTGATTCAATTATTTCACCTCTGAACATTTTTGCATTGCCAGTACATGAGCTTTACCCAGGGACATTCTGTATCCAAACCATAGCAGGCCTTTGGCCTTCTGTTTTCCTAGCTGGCTTTGCTTGTGAGTTAGAGGTTGATACCCAGTAGGTTAGCAAAGCTATCCTAGGGTAGAGAGTTTTAGCCAGTGACTTTACTCTCAATGTCCACATGGCACCTTTGTCAGGCTCCAGAGTGGTAGTTCTTGAATTGTGATCCCCAGAGCAGCAGCATCAGACTCAGACTCACCCAGGGAAACTTATCAGGAACGCAGATTTCCAGGTCAACCCAGGCTTACTGAAGCAGAAACTCGAAGGATGGGAAACTCAGCAAGCTGCGTTTTAACAAGCTCTTGCAAACATTAAAGTTTGATAACATGGGACTAACAATTTCTTAGGATGTCTATGTGATTCTCTAGCTAGGCTTGTAATGTTTATTGCTGGACAATCGCACTTGAGTTTAAAGGTGATAATTTCATTTTAAAGTTAAAAAATAGCAGACTCAGAATTTCAGAAACTTGCTCAAGATCATGCAACCAGTTGAATGGCAAAGTCAGGATTATGAATCCAAGTCCTTTTTCTCTTTTGGTACTGGGGTTGAACCCGGGGGCATTCTACCTTTGAAGTATACCCCAGCCCTTTTTATTTATTTTTTATTTTGAAACAGAGTCTTGCTAAGTTGCTGAGGTTCTCACTAAGTTGCTGAGGCTGGCTGCGAACCTGCCAAGGTTCAGCCTCCCAAGTCTGGGTTTACAGGCACATGCCACCATGCCCAGCCGAACCCAAATCCTTCTGATCCAAAATTTTTCTTTCTATGCTATCATGATGACTAACCTGTGGCTCCCAATTAGTATGGGAAGGAACCCTATTGTTTCCTCAATTCCTTTAGAATTAATGGCCCCTTCTTAAGAAATAGATTAATACATCTATTGTTCAGCCATACGACTCTATGGTTTTCATTTCATGAGTTGAAATTTGTGATCTTCTCTGTGGAAGGGTTGGACCTGTGAGTATCCATTAGCTCTCCTAATTAAGGTCAAGGTAAGCAAAAAATGAGAAGTAGCAGATGTAGAGCAGTGGAGCCAACTTCTACCAGGAGGTCTGGCTCAGGTCCTTGTGGGTTAGTGTCCATGTTAATAGGCTTGCTCTCTCTCTCTCTCTCTCTCTCTCCAGGGATTGAACCCAGGGGCATTCTACCTCTAAGCTACATCCCTAGTCCTTTTTATTTTTTATTTTGAAATAGGGTCTTACTAAGTTGCTGAAGGTCTTGCTAAGTTTTTCTACCTTTATTTTATTGTTTTATTGTACTGGGGATTGAACCAGAGGCATTCTACCTCCGTGCTACACCCTCAGCTTTTTTTACTTTTTATTTTGAAGCAGGATCTTGCTAAGTTGCTGAGGGTCTTGCTAAGTTGCTGGGGCTGGCCTCGAACCTGCTATCCTCCTGTCTCAGCCTGTCATCTAATTTCTCTGAAGCTCAATACTTTCCCATCTGTAAAATGAGGGCAATGTCTTGCCTTTCTCATGAGGTTATGGAGAGCTCCAAATAAAGGAAAGTAGAGGAAAATGTCATAAAGCCTCACAATGTCCTTTAAATTTAGTCTCTTACTATTGCTAATATAATGAAGAACCAAGGATTGAAGACAGTTATCCAGCATTGTCAGAATCAGGAATGCGATTTCTCTACTCTAGTTTGTTTATGCCAGAGAGATCAAGAGCTTCATGGGACAGTCAGTTAAGTGGATCTTTGGCAGATAAATTAATTGTATTCAGGCACAGTGCCAACCATCATAAAAAGTGATGGTGACAACTGGGATGAATTTGAGATTATGTGTGATCAGGAGAGACAGAGTCTGTGAAAAGCTGTCAGGTTTGCTGGTTGTGATGGTGGGCAAGCAAATTGTGAGTTAGAGCACCCATCTCCAGGACGACTCTGCTGATCTGGGATGGAACCCACAGTAGAAAATGGGAGGAAGGGCCGGCGTGGTGGCATACGCCCATAATCCCAGTACTTGGAAGGCTGAGACAGGAGAATTACAGGTTTGAGGCCAGGCTCAGCAACTTGGTGAGACTCTCAGCAACCTAGTAAGACCCTGTTTCAAAACAAAAATAAGAAGGTTGGAGGTGTAGCTCGGAGGTAGAATGCCCCGGGTTCAATCTCTAGTAACATACACACACACACACACACACACACACACACACACACACACACAAACGAACATGGGAGCAAGGGTCTGAGGGGATCTGAAATGTTGACAGCCAGGTGGTGTGGCAGCCTGCAGGAGAGACCCTGTCATGGGAAAATTCTACATCTTTTTCATGCAGGCAAATCGTGACTCTCTGAATTTGAAATCATTGTTTTGTTCTATTTACTTGAATTTTCAATAAATGGGAGATAATATTTTTACTTTTAAAATATTAACTGTGTGCAAGGTACTGAGATAGGCAGTACATCTATATTAAACCATTGACTCTTTAGGATGATCCTGGCATTGGGGTGTGGCAGGGTGAGTATCTGTTATGGTTGGATTTAGAATGTCCCCCAGACATCATGTTGTAGATAAGGCAGCCATGTTGGAGGCCAGACTCGGTGGCTAAGGAGGGGTCTTTAGGGGTATGGCTTTGAGGACTATATATGTTCCCTGCCCCAGCCCCTTGCTCTCTCTATGCTTCCTGCTGCCATGCCCTGAGCTCTGTAGGTGTGACCCAGCCTAACATGGACTGACACCTCTAGAACTGTGAGCAAATAAATCTTCCTTCCTCTAAATTGTAGTCATCAGGTATTTTGGGTCAGAGCAGCAAGAATGATGACTGAAACAGTATCCCTTATCCCATATGCTTGCATTTTGGAATATTTCCATATATATAATCTTGGGGATAGGCCCCAAGTCTAAACACAAAAATTCATGGTCCATCTACACCTTTTCACGTGGCCCCAAAGTAATTTTTTACAACATTTTAAATAGCTTTGTGCATGAAACAAAGTTTCATGGTGTGGAATTGTGATGCCATGTCAGTGCTCAAAACATTCTGGATTTAGGGGCCTTTTGGGTTCCAGATTTTGGATTAGAGATGCTCAATTTTCAGAGAAAGAACTGAGGCCCTGAGTGGCTAATGACTGTCCAAGACTGAATCAGTAAGTGGCAGAGCTGGGACTGGAACGTTGGGCTGTTTGCGCTCTTCCCCTCCCCCTGCCCTGCGGTGGCGCTGGACACGCTGGTGGCCACAGCTGTAGAGACTGGAACAGGTCCTGGTGCAGCCCTGAGTGTGGCTTTTGGTTTCCAAAGCTTCCCAGACTCTCACATTTAGGGCTTCACTGGTGGTTGGGAGATGTCACAATCAGACCTGGTTCACCTGCTCTGTCAGTCCACTTCCCACCTCCCCACATTGATGCTCCATCTATACTGAATTTCTTTTCATCCCTCACACATATCATGCCCCATTGTTATCCCGAGTAGCTACTTTTCCAGGTGTGATCTGAGATCTACCTACTTGTTAAAGATGCAAACTCCAGGTCCCCATGTTAGACCAATGGAACCAGAATCTGAGTGAGGCCTGGGAGCTGGCATTTTAAGAAGCATCCTCCCCCCTCAGTGGTTCCTGTGAACATGAAGATTTGAGAGCCACTGGTCTGTCTCTGTACATGCCATGCTTCCTTCTTAGGAAGCCCCCTTCATTTCTAACTTCCTGTTGCTCTGTCGTTTCTACTGTATGAACACCTTTCTGTGCTACCTCATATGCCACCTCTTTGCAGAGTTAGCAACACTCACTTGTGTTCTCCCTACCGGTTTGTCTCTGCCTGTTAGAACCCTACCATCTTGTAGGGGACTTCACATACATCTGACCTCCTCTTACCTGAGTTCTCTGAGAGCGAGGACTGTGTCCTATGTGTTCTCATTCTTCTCTCTAGTGCCAAGTTCGGTGCCTGACACCACATGGCTTCAGGTAGGAAGGTGAAGATAATGCTTTCCCAGGCTTATCTTGGGTAATGTGCAGAGGCAAAGCAGGGACCTATTTCCTTGCTTTAGGGCTCCAGTCTGGGCTCCATTCTACAGGGATTGGACTAGCACTCAACTAACAAAACCAAAGGGAAGGTCTATATATCAGGCCCAGATAGCTACTGGCTTGGAACGTTTCAAATTCCTCATCCACATGGATCTAGAATTGTTCTTAGACTCACAAGTGGGGCTCATCCTTACAGCCAATTCTCAAATGCTGGGGAAACAGGGAGGAGTTGTACTGACCATTACTTCAGCCCCTTTGGATTTGGATGGTAGAAGCTCTGAGATCCTCCTCTAGGAAGCCTTGGCAGTTGCTAATGAATTGGGGGGGTGTTTCAAATGTGGGAATACCACCAAATGATTTTCATGGATGCAGTTTGCTCTGAAGGGAGGGGAAAGTTCCTGAATCAAATATGAGAAATGAGAAGTGTTATTGTGCTGCTGGTGTTCATGCCTCAAAGACTTTTAAGAAAGGTCTCCTGGGTTTCAGCTAGGGCTGCACAGCTGTGTGGGGGCCACTAGGAGTCCTGATGTGAGAGTCTCTGCTGGACAGTGAGTGTGTCAGACCTTGTGGCTTTGATTCTCCAGCAGCTCTGTCCTTTGACTGGGCTAAAAGACCCAGCAGCTGAAATGTTGTCTGGATTGGGGAAATGGCAACTGATTTTTTTAAAACTTACTTTAAATTTTTACTCAGTTACTTCATTTCCAGAACCTCTTTATTTGTTATATTTGCCACATTATAAATTCTCTTATAGCAGTTCAGTTGGGGAAATAAACATAAGGTTTGGGGTTCTTTAGAAAGGTATTTTTGTTTACTGGGAACCATTAAATAAAACCATTAACAGAAGAGGCTCTTAAAGATTATCTGTTGCTTCAATCAAGTTTCAACAACAAATGTTAGTGGTACCAGTGAAAACCATAGCTTTCCCATTCCCGAATAATTTGTTTCTGCCCTTGCTTGCCTGCATATGTTTTAAGACTTTCCAGGGTGATTGTTTCTACTTAAGACACGTCATTTGTGGAATTCTGAAATACAAACCAGTTCTTTGAAATTTTTGATAAAGCTCACTTCTTAATAATAGGAGCGTTTCAAATGCCTTCGGAGCCACTTGGCCATCTGTAAATATATGGAGTTCAGTGAGGAAAAGAGCACAAGGAAGCTATTTCAGCTACTATTTCCATTTTCTTCATTCACATCATCAGATTTCAAGCTGACAACTATGGAAAGAGTGCGAGAACACTTTTTTAAAAAAACAAAATAATACTATATTTTGAAACTTGGATCTGAGTTCAAACACTCAATTTAAAGGACACTTATGATTCAAATGTGAGTTATTTATTGTCTTTGTCAATTTCCAGAATGTAAATTTATGTTGGGATAAAGCAAATTCAAGGATACATAGAGCAACAGTGGGGCACATTCTTTCCTGATTTATTTATTCTTCAAGAGGCTCTTATGTTCTATGTTCCTGACTTTGGGCACTAGTCCTGGGTAGACATGCATAGGAGAGTGTCAGGTTATTGTATCCTGAAATCCTCTCTTGCATGTATGTTTGATTATTGGGTTACATTTATACCACCTGAAGTGGAAGTGACTGATTTACAGCTCAAAATGTGTCTGTCTCAGCCAAATAGTGAATATTTCATTATTTCAGTTTTATGGGTCATGTCTGAAGGGGTTTGGTTCAGAAGAGACCATTGCTCAAAAGAAGAAAATGAGACCCTCAGCAACTTAGCATGACCTTGTTTCAGAATAAAAAATAAAAAAAGGTGACACTGTAGCTCAGAAATAGAATGCCCCTGGGTTTGATCTCTAGTCCTGCACCACCACCACCACCACCAAAAAAAAAAAAAAAAAAAAAAGAAAGAAAAAGAAAAAAGGAAGAAAGAAAGAAATTAAAGAAAAAAAAAGAAGCTCTGTTTCCATTAGGCAGTAGGTGTCCAGTCAGCAGATCATGGTATGTCATCCAGCCCCAGAGTCACAGGCAAACCATTGTTGCAGTCATGGCTAAGCTACCTCAGCCCACCTGCACACACACACCTGAGTATACCCACCAAACATTCCTAGACAGACAGGCAGGCAGACATATGCTATGAGTTAGCCAAGTCCTTCTGAAGAAGAAGAGGGCTCGTGCCTCAGTGGTAGAGAGAAGTTGTGACTCCAGGCCCTGGGTCCTTTTTCCGTGTTTTCTTTCTCATTTGTCTTTTCCCAGTGCTAATAGCAATACAGATTGCAAGTGAAGAGAGGGAGACAGTAGTGTGTGTGTGTGTGTGTGTGTGTGTGTGTGTGTGTGTGTGTTCTCCATCCCTCCGTCAGACTCTCAGAGCTTTATTCAACCTCTGGCACAATGCAGCCTCTGTAGAAAAGATATTAGGAACAAAAAACAAACTTGAAGATTCAGGAGCAGGCAGCCAGAATTATTAAGAAAAACATTCAGATGATGCCATTAAAAACATGGGGATTCTATAAAGCCCTGAAAAGAAAATGTTTAATTATGCGCCGTATGCAAAAGCCATCATGTTTAGATTAATTCGAAAGGCTGAAACTGCGTGGGCTTAAGTAGTCCATAGTGATGCATCAATCTCTTTACTCCTTTAAAAATAATGTTTTCCTTTCACTGATGACAAATACTTTTCAAACTATTGAGTCCATGCTGCTATAGTGACACATGGAGTTTAATGAAGTCCAAAGTCACTAACAAAGTCTCCAAATTAACTTTTTTCAAGGTCCTCCAGTTAGATTTCTTTCTTTTCCTCCCCCCTCCCCCATCCCCGCTTTCCCTCTCCAACACACAAAGGTTGCCTTTGCTGGTGGCCAGTCTAGGAGCCTCATAGGTTCTATCCAGCTTTGAGAAGGTTTCTCATTTTAAGACACTAATGATTCATCGCTTAACTTTTGTGTTGAGTTACAGTGATTTTTGGGGGGGTAGTACTGGGAGTGAACCCAGGGGCATTCTACCACTGAACTATACTCCCCTCAGCCCTACTTTATTTTTTATTTTGAAACATGGTCTTGCACTAGCCTCCAACCTGTGACCCTCCTGTCTCAGCCTCCCAAATATTGGGATTATAGGAGTGTGGCACTGCGCCTGGCCGAATTATGGTGATTTTGATTTCCATTCTCAATATCTTACATTACAAACTTGAAGACATATGGAGCTCTTGTCCCTTGTTAATAAATATGGCACGCTGGGTGTGGTGGTGCACGCCTGCACACATCCTAATCCTTGGGAGGTTGACACAGGAGGATCACAGGTTCAAGGACAGCCTCAGCAACTTGTGAGACTCTCAGCAACCTGGCGAGACCCTGTTTCAAAACAAAAGATACAAAGGCTGGGGGTGTAGCTCGGAGGTAGAACGCCCCTGGGGTCAGTCCTCAGGACCAAAAACCAAAAACCAAAAACCAAAAAATGGCAACTATTTTCTTTTGTCTGAATGTGATGTGTTTTAGGATCACCATCATTCCTTTAGGTCTTTGCAAATACATCGAATCATGATTTTATGTAGCTTTCTATGCGTGTGAGGAGTGGCATAATGAAGAAAAAAATATCAAATTTTGTAGTGAATAGGGCTTTCATCCAAGTACACTGGATACATGCTGGGTATCTTTGAAATTTCTTTTGAAAGGGTAAAAACTGCAAAATTCAAAATTACTTTTGAAATGTCAAATTGCAAAAAGTAGTCAGTTACCTGAGTACTGCACTCACTTTAGACTTATACAAGTTTAAACATTGGAAAGGTGGATTTGTGGCTTCTCAGAATTAAAAGAAGACAGTGTACAGACACAAAAAAGAAAAGAAAATGAATTGTATAAAAAGGAAAATAATGGTAAAAGCAGGTTACATACTTATTTGAAAATCTTGACTCATCTTAAGGCCAGAATGTGTTCTGTTGGTGCTATTTCACTTCAGGGAATTTTATGGACTTAAGCACTTGGGATTTTGATCCTCATTTATTGGACCAGGCCTCTTTAAGTAAACATGTGGCTTATGAATCAGTGGACAGATTTGTTAGTCACACTTGAATGTGTCAAAACGTTTTCTTAAGTGTCAGTCCGGTTTACTGCAATAAAAATATAAAACTCCTCCCAACCCCTTCATGTTGTCATTTTTTATATTGTATATATGATTGAAAATTACAAATGACCAAGCCTGCAATTATTTTTAATATGATGGCAGGCTCTAGGAACCTGACTGGCTTACTCTTTTAAAAGCCTGTCTGGAAACGGCTGGCTCACCCACTGCCCGATGTGGAAGTGTGTGGATTCAGGCACTGAACATACTGGGGTGATCTCAAATCCTGACTACTGCTCCACTGTGGAATCCTGGGTGAACCACCATTTCAATGTCTTCCTCTCGTGAATTTGTTTTTGTTTGAGAAAACTTTGCTGCAACTGGTCAGCAGCCAGCTACATTTTTCAAAGAGCCACCTGTTTCTGCGTTTACACAGGATATGTTGGATTTATGTAATACAATAGGATCAATTTAATTATGCTTTTCCTTAAGTACAATGCTACCTGGGATTATTTCACTACCTGATACAGGCTCGATTTTTAAAGACAAAACAAAACAAAACAAAAACATCAGCCCTGACTTAACTTAGCTTTAAGATATTTCATTACTTCAATTTCTTCTAATATGCATTAAAAGCTATATACTTTCGGTTGAAAAAAAAATGGCTGTTCTCAACTCCCTGCAGTCCTTGTTATTTACAATGTTTCAAAGCATTAGAATTACTACAAAAGATTTACTCACATAGCAGAGCATGTAAAATTTAAAATCGATAAAGTATATAAATTTTGCTTGTCTCCTTGAATTGATTCCTTACTCTAATAGTTCAATACAGTAATACTATATACTTTTTTATTTCCAATGTCATTACCCAATAATAATCTCTGGATTTTCTTGCCACAGCTTTGGGGCAGTTCAGAATTTCTGACAACAGTATTTTTCACAGATAATTGTCATGGGCAATTGTGACTTCTTGTCTAGCTTCTGAAAATGAATAGGCAGATGAGAATTATTAGTTTTTGTGATATTAGAAACTCACATATTTTCTTCTGATGTGGTAAATATAGCCAAGCATTTGAGTTTGTGGGAGAGTGGAGAAAGATCTGAATTTGGAATGCTAGCCGGGTGTGTTGGCGCACGCCTGTAATCTCAGTACTTGGGAGGCTGAGACAGGAGGATTGCAGGTTCGTGGCCAGCCTCAGCTACTTGGTGAGGTCCTTTGCAACTTAGTGAGACCCTCTTTCAAAATCAAGAATGAAAAATAGGGCTGGGGGTATAGCTCAGAGGTAAAATGTCACTGGGTTTAATCCCCAGTTCTGCAAAAAAAAAAAAAAAAAAGAATTTGGAAAGCTAGCAGTGGTAGATTAATCTGATGATGTATATGTATTTTTATTTTAAAACAAGAGGTATTTGGATTGGTTTTCTAGGCTTTTCTCAGATAAGATTTTTTCAGGCCACAGCTTTGCTTGGAGTTAGAAAATAAGGCACACACTATATGACACGGCTAATGTTGGTAAGGTGAACATTTTCCCATTGACACCCTAGTTTTTATTCTCTAAGTGTAATCACAAGGATAAATTCTACCTCATTCCCGAACTTTCTAGGGTATTTCAGAGTGAAACAGAGCTCTCCTTAATAGATTTAGAAATAAAGATAACCCAAATTAAAGTATAGGAGGCAGTGAACAATTATTCTACCACTCCTAAATTTGCCAGAGCTGTTTGCTTAAATCATGGTGGATCTGGATCCCAGAGCTAAAAGGTTGAGCTGACCTTGGTTTTTCAAAATGCAAAATGTCAAATCCAAACATGCCGGTGAAATCTCACCTCCCTTTCATTTCTTAATGGCCACTCTCAGCCAGTGAGGAACGCAGACAGATGATTGCTTACTTAGGCATGAAAACAGAAAAGGCTGTCCATAGCTGCACCAGGTATTCTTGCTTGCTAAACCGAGGCTTTCTAGCCAATCTCTTAAATTCTTCTTTCTCTTACATTTGTTTAGTTTAGTGATTGACAGAGCCCCCC
>PVJS01041612.1:0-17881 GCA_004027185.1 Glis glis
CCCCGAGGTGATGCTGACGCTGCCAAGGTGGCGCGGAAGCCTGGTGCGGGTGCAGAGTCTGATGCACAAGGGGCCCGGCGAGGTGGCCGGGGGCTTCCGGGGTGGGGCGCGCACGGGCGGTCCGGTACCCGGCGCGCAAGGGGCCCGGCGAGGTGGCCGGGGGCTTCCGGGGTGGGGCGCGCGCGGGCGGTCCGGTACCTGGGGCGCAAAGGGCCCGGCGAGGTGGCCGGGGGCTTCCGGGGTGGGGCGCGCGCGGGCGGTCCGGTACCCTGCACGCAAGGGGCCCGGCGAGGTGGCCGGGGGCTTCCGGGGTGGGGCGCGTGCGGGCGGTCCGGTACCCGGCGCGCAAGGGGCCGGCGAGGTGGCCGGGGCTCTTGATTTCTTTTCATCCTAAATAATCAAGAGATTCTCTTGTTCTACCTGGAAATTCAGGATAAAGATGCTTGTCTTCCCTTTACCTTTTGCTCAGGTGGATAAAAGAGATGGGAATAAAAAGCATGCAGCCATTGGTATCACTAGCTGTCCCTTGATTATATGCAAACTTGGAGACCCATAGTTTACCCCCCACAAGTTTTGATTCTTTCTCCTGGCATCCTCTCCCCTGCCTTCACACCCTGTGTTTTAGTTAACTAGCTAAGATCCACCTCTCTCATAGGGGGGATTCCATGTAGGTGAAAGGCAAGCAAAACAGAACAGAAGTTATACTTAGAGACCCACGAGATGACCATATGAAGAATCCTGGTCCCTCCCAGTGACTTTGCCTTCCCCGTACTGATTGTAAGAGATGGAGCCAGACTGTATTTTTATTTGCATATTATTTATGCATAGTAGTATTATTATTTTTTTTGCAGTACCGGGGATTGAACCCAGGGGCATTCTACCTCCGCACTACACCTCCGGCCCTATTTTTTATACTTTTATTTTGAAACCGGGTCTCACGAAGTTGCGGGGGGCCTCACTAAGTAGAGAGAGAGAGAGAGAGAGAGAGAGAGAGCTGAGGTTGGCCGCGAACCCGGATCCTCCGGTCTCCGCCTCCCAAAGTACTGGGATTACAAGCGTGCACCACCACACCCGGCTTTGCATAGTATTATTTGCATATTTATTTGCATAGGGCTACAGAAATGAGGTCGAGAAACTCAACTGGTATTTGACTGACATCTTTCGGATTTCCTTCCCCACATGCCCAGGCCCTGATGTAATATCAAATCTGTAAGCCACAGACTAGATTCCCCTTTCCTTTGATATGGAACCCATGGCTCCTTTCTTTTCTGCTAAAGAAAACAGGCAGCCTTTGGAATTTGATTTGCCTCCTACCCCGACAGCTGCTAATCGGCTACACACCCTACCCCCATCTGCTGACGTTCAGAGTCGGGGGGTCATGGATCGGTTGGCAGGGGTCCTTTCTTCCTCAGGTTTGATACATCCTTCCTTCCGCTGTTCCTTGCAATCAGCCGCTAGGGAAAGGAGGGAAGCAGGCCAGAGGGAGAGCAGGAGACTTGCGGAAACCTCTTTCCTCCCTTTTCTTCACTGGTTGCCCCAGAATGACCCCGGAGACTTCCACCTGCCCCAGTGCAGGAATTGGTTACTGTGTCGGAGCTCTCCCGGGCATCAGCCCTGGCTGGCTTCCTCTTCTTCCTGCCTCTACCCTCCAGTCTCCTGTGGCTCCAGGGCCAACCCCCCTCCCTCAGGAAGAATGAAATGGAGCTGGGCAATGGTGAACAGTTAGCTTTCCCTCTACAAAACCAACGCCTCCAGTTGCACAAAAGCAAGTCCTTGCTTTCCTGCTATCATTTGTGAATCAAGAAGCACAAGGGTACTTTCAAAGATAGCAGGCAGCCGACTCTTCTTTCTGTTAACAAATAATATCCAGGTGTGCTATAGGGGAAGCGTCCAGGAACACTTTCCAGTGCACATTTTGAAACTGGTTTAGCATTGATCGGCTTTGAATGCATGGTCTCTTCTGTCTTCTTTTGACATCAAACTGTAATGGAAACCCCAAACCTGGGGCCTGTGCTGCTTTGTTTTTCCCCCAGAAGAGGCAAAACCCACCCACTTGCCAACCCACCCACCCACCCACTCTTATGAATAACTACACAGTGGATTATTTTGCCAGTCCTGAGTTATGCAGTCTGCTTCTGCAGACTGGGCTCAAAAGCAGATCACCATCAACCCTCACCTGACACCTGCATCCTCCCTCTAAAGTCTAGGCTGGCTGAGACCCCAAGCAAAGCACCGGTACTTACACAAGTTTGTTTGTTCATTTTCCTTTTGGATTCTTTTAAGGAAAGAATTCTTATGACTGGGAAGCAGGTGTATATCTGAGGCAGCCGGGGTCGTCTATTACAGTACTTATGGTGCTTATGATTTTTTTGTGGGATGGAGCCCCTCATTGCCAATTAATTTCACTCTGTTTCAGGGTCACAGATCATAACCCTAATCCTTGCCAGTTGTCTCACCAATGTGTGTCATAAGAGGCCTGGGGCAAGACAGTATAGATGGCCCAGCACAATCTTGGTTTCTCCAGGAGAAAAACCCACTCAAACAGCATGTGCTACATAGAGCAAACTGCAATTAGAGGCAGGTATAATTGCGGGCACTAAATTAGCATGCATCCCTCAGCCAGGGGCTAATCTAAGCCAGACCTCACATAATGTCAGCGCATCTCATTTGCAATTGAAAAGGGAAAAATCGTGCTCGGGTCCTGGCAGTTGATTTTTTCACATAGCAGGTACTTGGTAATCCTATCAACTATGGAGGCATCGGCAGTGAGCAAGAAAGGCAATTTGGGTGAATCATTTTGGAAAGGCTAAAGGATTTTCACCATTGCAACAGGGCTGAGCCCTAGGCATTCTCCGCTCTCTCTCCCGGACATCAGCCACCTCCTTCTCGCCTCTGCTGAGACACATGGGTGCTACTGAAGGATTCATTCGTTCCTTCAGGGGCTACTGTGTCTGATGCTGCACACAGACTGGTATAGTGAGATATAGAATATCCCCTAAAGAGCTCATGTATTAATAGTCCGGATTGATATAGTTAAGTCACGAGAGTTGTAATCTCAGCAGTGGATAAACCCATTGTTAAGAGGTTTGGCTGGGTGGTAGCCTGAGTTGGTAGGGTGTGGGTAGAGAAGGTGGGTTCCTGGAGCAGCCTTGGAGATTATATATAGTTTCTCTTCCCCTTGCTCTTCCTCTTGCTTCCAGCCTCCATGATGTGAGAGCGACGCTTTGTGCCTTCCCTTAATCCCCTTTCCGCCGCCATTCCCTGAGATCCGCGGTCCCCGGCCTCACGTGGATTGAACCCCAAAACCATGAGCTAATAAATCTTGCTTTCTCTATGTTATGTGGTCAGGTCTTTGGATTATGGATGTGGAAATGCTGGGTAGACCTAGCCCCCCAAGTTTTCCCTGGCTGGGACACAGCAACCTCTCTAGCCCTAGTGGGATGAATTTTCAAAAACTTGGCCAAATGTTGGGCTTTCCTGGAATTTCACCTTTTTAAATTTCAAAATAAACAGACTATCGGCAGGACAGCAGACAACTTTTGGTCACACAGAGAAGCTTGTTGCAATAGGATTTTGTCTTCTGTTAATATAATGATTCAATAAAGATATTTGGCACCTAAATAAGACTCTCAGACCAAGCATTTTTAACAGTGACAGAATTGAGATCAGTCTATAAGCATGAACTGGGAAGTGTCTTTTCTAACTTTAGCAGAACTCCACCATCTCTTTGGAGATAAAATTATTATTCTTAACTAAAAACCCTCTTGAAATTGATGCTAAAGAAAATGTTCTGCCCCTGCTAGGAGACATTGCAAGCAAGCTCGTCATTGCTTAGCAACAAAAGGCAGGAGAAAAAAAAGAGTACAATATCTCCCGATAATGAAATACCGCCTTCATGTTTTATCTGTGAAATAGACTGTTTTTTTTTTTAAAAGTCTGGGTCCTGTTTCATCTGAGCTGAACATAAATGTAGTACCTGGAATCCTCCCAAGTGAATAGCTTTTTTTGCCAGATAATTTTTTAAGTGAGGAAAAGTCAACAGGATAGGGGGACTGTGTGTGTGTGTGTGTGTGTGTGTGTGTGTGTGTGTGTGTGTGTGATCAACAGGATAGGGGGACTGGGTGTGTGTGTGTGTGATGGGGAACTGTAGTGTGTGTGTGTGTGTGTGTGTGTGTGTGTGTGCATTTAGCAGGACTATTGGGAGAATGCCAGGCACGATTCTTTTTCTTTTTGATGAGCCGTGCTAAATTCTGTCTCTCGTTCTTTCTTGGAAAACTCCAATAGACGCATTTCCTCTACAACACCTCTTTGCTATTTGCTCCGTTTGTCCCACCCCATCTGAGGCATCCCTTCCCCAGAGGGCAACACGACAAACCTCCCTTCTTTCTCCTCTCCAGAATGTTCTGACTTCTGGTCTTTCTCTGTTCTTACAGGTTGGTGTTGCTCCCGATGGTGGCCAAATCGGTGCAAATTATGATCGGGCATGAGAATACTCTATGGACCATTTGTGTCTTTAATTTTCCTGCGGTCTTGCTGAGCACAGTTTGCAACTTCTGTAGCCATGGCCCGCACAAAATATCTGTCGGGCCACCATGTTCACACTCATGACCCAGGTCACAGAAGGAGGACTGCATAATTTGTTTATATGAATGGCTCCATCAGACCTCGAAAAATACCGCCATGAACATAATTCTCCTTCAGGCTTAATGTTCTCATTTAGCTTCTTTGTTTAAAAAAAAAAGAAGAAGAAGAAGAGAGGGGAAAAGGGCATTGATGATTCTCCTCCTTCTTTGACCACTGGAAGAAAGGTAGAGAAAAAGAAAAATAAAATTAGCCAAGAGAGGACCCATGTCCCTCCTCCTTCCTCCTCCTCTCCCCATCCACAGGCAAAATCTAATAAAGATGATTAAATTACATGTCTTTTCCTCCCATTGAAATCCACTGCATACTATTCAAATATTAGACTCAGGAAATAAAGCAGGACAAGTCCCTCATGAAACCTTAGAAGGCAGTGTAGGGGTCCAGGCTAGAGGTCTGCCTGGCTGGGCGGCTCTAATTAAGAAACCACCCTGCTGAGCAGAACTTAATCTAAATAAAATATAAAAAGGAATCCGGTGAAAACCATTACCTCCCGGCCCACCTCCCCGGCACCTCCTGTCCGGAGCCTCCTCTTCCTGGTCCCAGGAGCTCTCCCTCTGGGTTCCAGAGAGTTCTGAGTTGTCCCACGTGCCCACCGTGCAGTCAAGCACATAGACTCGGCTCCTGAACTGGGAGTGGGTCTCATGCTGGGCTCCTTGTGCTGTTAGAACTTTCTTAGGGCCAGAAGCAGATGCAGCCAATATTGTTTTAGTTTGTACAGAGAGAGTGATGGGCTCTTTTTTTTTGGAGTACTGGTGATTGCACCCAGGGACATTCTACCTCCGAGCTACACCCACAGCCCTATTTTTTATTCTTTATTTGGAAACAGGGTCTCACTAAGTTGCAGAGGGCCTCACTAAGTAGCTGAGGCTGGCCGCGAACCCGGATCCTCCGGTCTCAGCCTCCCAAGTACTGGGATTACAAGCGTGCGCCACCACGCCCGGCCTAAGCAATGGGCTCTGACAAGGACTGATGGAAGATTAGTCACCTGGCCGACTCTTAGCTTTAACATGAGCTGCCCACCCATGGGCCCGCTGTAGGCTGCCCGAGTTCTTGCCTGCCCCGTGGCTGCTTTCAATGGAAAAGCCACTTGAAAGCAAAGACCAAATCTGTCTGACTTGCTTTGGGTCAATATTCTTGTCCTAGCTAGCCCTTGACTTTGGACTGAATCGGCCCCAGGCCTTTGCCCCCTCTCGGTTCTGCATTATCCCTGTCATGGTCGGGGACATTTGTTCAACCTCATTCTACTCGACACCCCATAGAAATCCATTTTGTGTTCTCACTAAGGTCACCATTGACCCAGAAAAGCTAAGCGTGTTGCTGTCTACCACGCCTTTGCGACTCTGCACTGGCTACCGTATCTACCCAAGCTAGTGGTTCTTTTATTTATTTATTTTTTAATGTGCTACTAGAGATTAAACCCAAGGGTTTTCCACCTCTGATCCAAGCTCCATCCCAGCCCTATTTTATTTTTTATTTTGAAACAGAGTCTTGCTAAATTGCTGAGGCTGGTCACGAACCTGCGATCCTCCTTGTCTCAGCCTCCCAAGTACTGGGATTACAGATGTGCAGCACCATGCCCAGCCAATAGTGGTTCTTAAACTGGTGGGAAAAAAAAATCTGTTGAAAGATTAACTCTTTGTGCTTGGGGGGCGGGGAATATGCACATAAACACAAGATTTTGCAACCATTTTAGGAAGCACTTCATCCTCCCAGGAATCTAACCATCAATGTAAGGGCCCTTGAAACACAGTCAGTTCTCTCCCCCCCACACATTTAGGGAAAACTTCAGCCTAAGGAGATCTCCACCAAGCCTGTAAACTCTTGCTCTGTGCTCCCAATGCCCCTTCACACTGCAAAAATTATTTGTTTGCATGGATATCTTCCTCTAAACCAAAGGTGAGCACATTTTCTCTAAAAGGTCCAGAGAGTAAACAAGTCAAGCTTTGAGTGCCGTACAGTCTTGGTAGCAATTCCTTAACTCTGCTATTTTCAACAGAAGTGGCCATAGACAATGAAGGGTTTCATTTGTACAGCTAAAAGGGAATATACCATAGACTGCCTGTTTCTGTTTTTAAACAACAACAAAAAATCATGTCTCACAATTCTGGTGACTGGGAAATCCAGGAACAAGGAGTCGGCAGGTTCCATTTCAGGAGAAGGTCCACTTTCTGGTTCCTAGATGGCACCTTCTCCCGGTGTCCTTCACATGCAGGAGGGAAGAGAGAACGTGTTAGGGTCTCTTTTCCAAAGAGCACTGATTCCATTCATAGGAGGTGCCACCTCGTGACCCAATCACTTCTCAAAATCCCCACTCCTCCAAATACCATCAAGTGGAGGACTGGGTTTCTACCAATGAATTCTGGGAGCACACAAATATTCAGTGGACATCAGACAATACATTAAAAAAAAACTGTGTTTATGTCTGAGTTCCAACAGCGCTGTATAGGCAAAGCTGCCTGAGTTTCATATTGCTTTCATGTGTCCCCAAATATTACTCTTCTTTGTTTTTCAACTATTAAAAAATATGAAAACCATTCTTATTTCTTGAACTCTTTAAAAACATGTGGGTCGGGGCAGATTTAGCCACCTGCCCCCCATTTTTTAGGTCAGGTCACACATTCTTGGTTTAGGCGGAGGAAAGGCCCCCAAAGGTAAAATCTTACTGATTTCTGAGCTTCATTATCTTCATTTCTCAAAGGTAATGTCTAGCTATCATTAACTGATACATAAGATGAATGAATATGTAAACAACTAAGTGACCTTTTGTGTACAAACATTTCTTGAGACAGAGATGGGCTAGAACATCCATTCATGTGGCTATGGGGATGCTGGTGAGGTTCCCCTTTATGTCCCAGTTAGGGACATAATACCTTCAGTGGTTGACTGCCAAGACTCCGTTCACAAATTCTATAGGTCTGAGGTTATTCTACAAACCACCAGGTAGGTGCCAAAACCTTCCAGAGCAGTCCACTCTCCATCTATTCAGAGAATACCTGTTATAGTTAGATATAAAATGTCCCCTAAAGAGCTCATTTATTAATGTTTGGAGCTGATAGAATTGAGTCATGAGGGTTGTCATCCCAGCAGTGGATAAAGCCATTGTAATGGATTTATCTGGGTGGTGTGGATTTATCAGGCCAGTAGGGTGTGGCTGGAGTTGGGTCCCTGGGGGTGCGGCCTTGGGGATCATATGGTTCCTTCTCCCCTACTCTTTCTCTTGCTTCCAGCCTCCATGATGTGAGGAGCACAGCCCATGTGCTCTCCTTTTCTCTACCTCCCGCCGCCATGCCCTGGGATCCATGGTCCCCAGCCTCACATGGACTGAACCTGAAGCCATAAGAAAAAAAAATCTTCTTTCCTCTATGTTACATGGTCAGGTCTTTAGATTATGGCTGTAGGAATGCTGACCAGAACGACCTCCTTTAAAGGATGAGGTTTCTTTACTATGCCCTGCACGCAGAGTTGGAGCCCTGCTGTCCTGTGCTCTTCTAGAACATGGACTGGGCCTGGAAGCTCACTTCTAAGTAACTGACTACACACAGCAATGGACTGTTACTTTGGAGATTCGTTTACATAGAGTTGTAACTTTTGTGAGCCATCTCTTTCCATTGCCCTCTCAGCTTGCAGGCTGGCTTTCATAAAGACAGCTGCAGGGTTGAAGAGGCCTGTGTAGCACAGAACCCAGGGTGTGCTCCAGCTGACAGCTGGTGAGGGACTGAAGCCCACAGACCAACAACTATCAAGGACCTGAATTCTGTCAACAACCACATGGGTGAGCGTGGAAGTGAATCTTTCCTTAGTCAAGGCATCAGGTGGGACCATAGACCCTAGACCAGCACCTGACTTCAGTCTTAAGAGAGACCTTGAAATAGAGGACCCAGGGAAGCTATGGCTGAAATCCTGACTTACAGACACCACAAAACAATAAAGAAGTGTTATTTTAAGCTACTAAGTTTCAGGGTGATTTGTTATACAGCAATAGCTAACTAAAACATCTCCCTGTGATGACTCTGGGATACCGCTTGGTTCATGTTCCCTACCAAAACGTTGAGTTCCTCCAGGGCAGAAGTGACAACATATTCACCTTGATGCCTCTTAGAGCTTGTAACACACGACTTGACCCATAATCCATGCCTGATGAAATCAACTTATCAACATTCATTAAATTAACTTATATTTTGAGTTCCATTGGCTCAGTTACTGGATGATAATATTTAAATATGCATCAGTAGTAGCACAAAGCAGATGGTTGGTTAAAGCAGAAAGTTTTTAAAAATTGTGAGGGTCTGGATTTGTACCCTATTATACCCAGCTTATGTTTCAAAGACTTTCAGGGAGTTTTCATTCATTGACCAAAGACGTCAAAGTCGGTACCTCCCCATCATTCCAAAGAGATCTTTATCCTCGTTGACCCGACTGCATGGGCCTGCCCAGTGGGTACCCAACCCAATTATTTGGACAATTCTCCTTGCCCCCCTTCTTCCACGTTGTACACAGGTAGTAGGAAATGTAAGAGGAGAAGATAGAAATAGGGAGAACCATGAAAAAGTTGAAAAAAATTAGAGAAAATGATAAAAAAAATCATAACAAAAACAGAACAACCAAGCCGGATGCAGAGAAATGACTCAAAAGAAAAAGTCTGACTTTCCTGTCGCTAGTCATAAATATTTTGACAAGGGAGCTTGGCATTTATCAAAAAGGAAAAAAGAAAAACAGAAGTCGTCTTCCAAAGACCCAACCCTCTTGGAATTCAATGACCTAATTCTGTATAAGTTTGTAGTACTGAGATTGCCTCCCCTGTCTAATTCTGGTGGCATGGGGACCTCTGTTTTCTCAACAGCACAAGTCACACCACTATCAGAGGTTAGGAGTAAAAAACAGAGGATGTGGGAAATGATCTAGATATTATGCTCGGAAAACATATTTTTAAATCAGTGTAGATTCCTACTCTCTATCTTCATGGGTACTTATCTTAGTAATTAAGTCAATGTTTCACAACTTTTGTAGACATTAAATAATATCTTCTGTCTCCTGCTCCAGCCACCCGCTGTTAACCAGAATCATCCCAGAGTAGGAGGAAGGTTGGGTCAGCGTGAGCTGAACAATTTGTACTTAGGAACCAATTCCTAACTGCTGGACAAATCCAAATATTCTGCAGTGATCACAGGACCAGATATATCTCAAGAAAGAAATCTGTGTTTAAAAGTCAAACAATTGGAACTAGTTATTTTTAGTGTAAATGTTCTCATCTATAAAGAGGAGACAATAGTATGTATCTCATGTGGTTCTTTTTTTCTTTCTTTCTTGCGGTACTGGGGATTGAACTCAAGGGCATTCTACCTCTGGGTTACACCCCCAGCTCTATATTTTATTCTTTATTTGGAAACAGGGTCTCACTAAGTTGCAGAGGGCCTCACTAAGTAGCTGAGGCTGGCCGCGAACCCGGATCCTCCGGTCTCAGCTTCCCAAGTACTGGGATTGCAAGCGTGTGCCACCACGCCCTGCATGTTCTTGCATATTCTAACAGCGTTTGCTTTTGGTTGTTTTGATAGCACGCTGTTTTGAAGGTACCAATGTTATGGTATATCTTGTGTTAGGTGGACAAACTGGGAGGTGAGTGTCGGTGACAAAGTAGAATACAGTATTCCTCAAAGTTTCTAACCCAATAAGCACCAAGAGGAAAGTGAAATGAGATTTCCCAGCATCTAGGAGTAGCCAGCTGACAATAAGGCATGCCTTTCTAGCTCCTAATTTTATCTTCAGAGTTTGTGCAAATGTTACTCTCTGTGCTAAAATAATGTGTAAGTGGACTCACCATGCTGGTCCCCATGGCTTTTCCTACACTGTTTTTTAAATTATGTGTAGTAGGGCATGGTGGCACATGCTTGTAATCCCAGTACTTGAGAGGCTGAGATAGGAGGATGGCAGGTTCAAGGACAGCCTCAGTAAGTCGTGAGACTCTCATCAACCTAGCAAGACCCTGTTTCAACATAAAAAAAAGTAAAATAGGGCTGGGGGTGTAGCTCGGAGGTAGAACGCCCCTGGGTTCAAACCCCTGAACCACAAAACAAAACAAAAAAATAAATTACCTGCTCTTAGCAGCTAAAGGATGTGAATTCCAGTCTTGGTTTTACCACGGGGAGACTGGGTGAACCCGAACCTATCACCTAATCATGGGGAACCACAGTTTCCACATCTGAAATGAAGACATAAGAGACTACCAACCCTAGAGCACCATTATGTAGGACTTAAAGATGGTGTGTGTAAACTATATAGCCCCTGACGGCACATGGATCAGTAAGCCCGTGGTCAGCAAGTCATGGAATTATTACAAGGAGAAGCACTTTGAGGTATCATGGTTAACAGGGCCATAGAGTTCATGGATGGGAAATAAAACAGAAGTCTGTGTCTCTACTCCCACCTCCCCAGCCTCCACCTGCCCCTGTTCCTGGCCACCTGCCTCCGGGGATATTGTATCTTAACCTGCCTATCCTGGAAAGAAGCGGCTAAGTCTTATGAAATATTTCCAACGAAGAAACCACCCAGGTTGTGAATCCTTTCAAATGTCTGTCCTGCAAGGATTCCTGTCACTTTCCCATGCTCTGAATCACTTCTGCCCTGGGTCCCACGCCCAGACCTGGGACACTGTCTCTCCAGGCTGACAGCTTCTGTAGGCTGCCTGGCTGCAGTTGAAGTCATTTCCCAGGCCCCTTCTCAACATTCTGATTTGGTTGATGTTGATATGGGGAGAGAGACAGCGCAGGTATATGTTTAGCAAGCCCCCCGGGTGTTTCCTAATGATCGCACAGGTGCAAAGGCAGCACAATTGTGGAGGCTGCATCTAGTGTCTCCCAAAACAACCCCCCAGACATCTGGAGCAAAGACCAGTATCCAAAAAATATTGATCGCCACTGATTTAACATCAGCTTAATATCAGAACTCAAATGCACACCCTCCCTGACCCAATTCCACTTCTAAGAATTTGTCTTGCAAGTATACTTGCAAATATACAGAAAAATTTATGTAACAGCATTGTTTTTTGTGTTGTTTTGCTTTGGGGCTCTGGGGGTTGAACCCAGAGGCGTTCTACCTCTGAGCTACACCCTCAGCCCTTTTTTATTATTATTCTTTATTTTGAAACAGGGTCTCACTAGGATGGTGAGAGTCTCACTAAGTTTCTGAGGCCGATCTTTTTTTTTTTTTTTTTTTTTTTTTGCAGTACCGGGGATTGAACCCAGGGGCGTTCTACCTCCGCGCTACACCCCCGGCCCTATTTTTAATACTTTATTTTGAAACCGGGTCTCACGAAGTTGCAGAGGGCCTCACTAAGGAGAGAGAGAGAGAGAGAGAGAGAGAGAGAGAGCTGAGGATGGCTGCGAAACCGGATCCTTCGGTCTCTGCCTCCCAAAGTACTGAGATTTCAAGCATGTGCCACCACGCCCAGCCCCTCTGAGGCTGATCTTGAACCTATAATCCTCCTGTCTCAGCCTCCCAAGTACTGGGATTACAGGTGTGTGCCACCAAGCAACAGGTTCTCACTAGGTTGGTGAGAATCTCACTAAGTTTCTGAGGCTGGTCTTAAACCTGCAATCCTCCTGTCTCAGCCTCCCAAGTACTGGGATTACTGGTGTGAGCATTGTTTTTAATAGGAGAATATTATGGAGACAAAAAACTCTAAATGTCCATCAATGGGAGAAAAAATTTATAAAAGAGTCACCTGATAGAATTGTGAATTGGTATGAAAGGGGGCTTGTATTGGTGTGTAAGTACAAGTTCTGTAAAAAATATCAAAGTACCTAACAATGTGTGCAGTTGTCTCTCTGTCATCCCTTCCCCTCTTTATACTTCTCTGTCTAGATTGTAAATGCTTAGATTCTCTGGAAAGACTCTCAGAAGTGTTGACCCCAGTACCTGCAGGGTGGAGAATGGTTTGGTGGGAACCCAGGGCCAGGAGGGGACTGACTTTTCATGATATGCTTTACAGATCTTTTGATTTCTGTATTATGCACAGGTTTAACCTACATGAATTTTCTTTTTTATTACTGGGGATTGAACCCAGAGGCATTCTACCTCCAAGTTATACCCGCAGCCCAATTTTATTTCTTATTTAGAAACAGGATCTCACTGAGTTGCAGAGTGCCTTGCTAAATTGCCGAGGCTGGCTGCGAACCTGCAATCCTCCTGTCTCAGCCTCCCAAGTACTGGGATTACAAGCGTGCGCCACCATGCCCAGCTCTAAATGAAAATTTTTAATAAAAAAAATAAAATCCACATGGTGGTCCTGTGAAGGCTGTATATCATGTTTGCAAAGTGCTTGTCCAAGCGCCTGGTACACAGAAAGCATTTAAAAAAAATTTTTTTGCGGTATTGGGGATTGAACCCAGGGCCTCCCACCTGCTAGGCAAGTGCTCTACTAAGCTACATCCCCAGATACCCTCAGCAAGTATTAAGCAAATGTTCGCTCCATGGGAAAGACCAATACCCAACCACATGCCCAACTTCAGACGCACATGAAGACTCCATTCCACTAAAGGCTTTAACGTTAACAGTGCTAAACAAGAGGGCAGAGCCTGCGACAATCAGTGGGGTGCTTACTGCAAAGCCAGTCATGGAAGGTGACAAATTAAGTCTTCACTGTGTGAGTCCAAGTGATGCAGGGAATATTCCCTGTGGATTTGCCCGCTGCATAATTCTCCATACTGAAGTTACCTCCTTCCCTTATATTAAACGTCCAGTAGGGAACTTGTGGCCAGTGGACTAAGAAACAGAAGGCTGTGGGTGTCAGGCCTCCCAAGCTGTCAAATACAGCTATTTCTCCCAGATTTCTGGGTACATTTTCATCCAACACCCTTGAGAGAGGGGCAGAACCTTCACGCCACAGGTATGCGGGGCGCAAGGCCTACACAGTATTTTTGCAAATCCAGTATCACTCGCTGATAATAAAGGGGCTTTCAGAGTGAGAAAAGCCACCCCACAGGAACGGGTGGGGCCGGGGCTACCTGGCAGGCCGAGCCCTGGGTTTGCAGACAGTTTGCTTTTTCCACCGTCTCTGCAGCTGAGCAGGCGCCAAGGGAACTAACAGTTTCTGGAGACACCTAGACACAGATAGCGAGCCCCCGGCTTTTCCATGGAATTTCGCAGCAGCGACCTGGGGCGTCATCACAGAGCATTATAGGCCATTTTTCCCTTGCCTGGTTTCCCACATTCTGTGACCACCTCGGCGTGTGCCAGGGTAAATATTGAAAGCCTAGGTACACGAAGGGGGACCCAACATTCACCAGTCAGGTCTTAAAATAGCTGGCGGAATGCCCCCATCCCAGAGAAAGCTCACAGGCTGTGGCTGTGGCCAGTGTCTCCAGGGTGCCCACCCACCCCACCCCAACGGCTCACCCCAGCCCCTGAAAACCCATCTCAGAGAGGGGACAGTGGGAGTCAGGCTCTCTCTGGCCCCCTTCCCACCTCCTGTGACTTAGTGAATACTAGTGAACATCCAGAGACCTCATGCAAACCAGCCCCAGCCACTGGGTGGGTGGGGACATCAGGGAAGCATGCCTCTGGTGGGGGGAATAGCAGAGCAAGCAGAAGTTGCCAGAAGGATGAGTGTCCCCCCAGGGGGGAGAGTGGAAACCTTGGGAGGCTCAGGTGCACCCCAGGGCTGAGCACCTGGGCAGAAAGGAAGCTGCGTACACAGGGACCGCTGGGCAGCCTGGGATATGGCTCTGGAAGCTGCTGCCACCATGTCACCAACTACAGCTTCTGGATGGGATGAGGCAGAGGGGGGAGAGGCGGGACAGGGGAAGTAGGGAAAGACTGTCGGGGCTGAGGAAAAGGAAAAACGCACCCGTAGATCAGCTTTTCGATGCATTCTAAAAGCGTTCCCCCATGGAAAACTTCCTGATTTAGCAAATAAACACAGAAGATATCCAGTGAGATCTGAATTTCAGGTCAACACGGAAATACATGTTTCAGGATAAGTATGTCCCAGGCAGAATTGCATACTTTGGGGGAAGATAAGTATGTTCCATATAATGTTTGTGCATGCATATACTAAGCAAAAGTTTATATCGGAAATGTAATGTTCAGTTAAATTTGAGTTTGGAATACAAAAATAAGTTTTGATGTAAGTATATGCAATAAGTAAGACACATTTACACTAAAAAATATAATCAGCGTTTGTTATTCATTTCAGTAGGTACGGCTGGGTGTTCGGTATTTTATTGGCAGCCCTGTCCCTACACTTGACCCTCCCCACTATAATGGGGACTCGACAGCCAAGGCTTTTTCGGCCACCTCCTCCTCTGTGCATTTCATGTGCTACTACCCTGTGCTGTGATGGAGCTCAGAAAGGCATCAGAGCCAGCATGGTGCACACGCTCTGCAAGCCGACTGTCCTGGATTCACCTACAGGAGCCATGTGCTCTGGAGCAAGTATCTTAATTATTGTTTTCTGAATGTCCTCATCTACTAAATGGGGGAAATGAGAGTTGTGTGACCTAGGGCGTTTGTTGTCAGTAAACAATATGGTAGGCTCATGGAAAGGACTCCATAAATGTTAGCTCTTGCCATGCATTATTGGTGCTGTTATTATTATTTTGGGGGGGCAGTACTGGATATTGAACCCAGGGGCATTCTACCTCCGAGCTATACCCTGAGCCGTATTTTTTATTCATTATTTTGAAATAGGGTCTCACTAAGTTGTGGAAGGCCTCACTAAGTAGCTGAGGCTGGCCACGAACCTGCGATCCTCCTGTCTCAGCCTCCCAAGTACTGGAATGACAAGGGTGCGCCACCACGCCTGGCTTCCAGGTGACTCTTTCTTGTGGCAGGTGATAGAAGGGAAGGGAGTAGAAGAGGGGCAGCCAGGCTTCCTCCTAACAACATACACTCACTTCCCATGGGGCTTGGGGCCTTTGGAGGAATGAGGCAAAATCTAGTCCCTTAGTCTGATATTCACAATACACATGCAGCCAAAGTCCTTCTTCCATACGGTCATGACTTAATAGGCTCAGTGTAGCAATGTACAGGTACAAATAAATCTAAGATAGGTAGAATGCACTTGTCCTAAAATGACAAAGAATGCTCCACATGGCCCTAGCCCACATGTGAACTTTCAACAAGTATGTGGGTAGCTGGGGAAGAAGGGGAGCGTCTTGAAAGAATGAGGAATGGTCCAGGCAAAGACAGGAAGGTTGCAAGAGCATGCCAGGGACAGAGCATGAGCAGGATGCCCGGGAAGGAACTGAGTAAGAAAAAGGTGAGGAATTCAGTGGCAAGCCAGGCTCTAGACTTCATTAAATGAACTCACAGGCCAGGGTGTACCTAAGTAATAGGGTCTTCTATAATTGTTCCTATCATACTATGATTTCAGGGGATTTGCAAAAGCATCGAATGGTTAACCAATTTAAAAACATTTCCCCCCCACCAACCTGAAATTCCATCCACAGAATCGTTTGGATTATACGTTACTTGGGGAGGATAAATTGGCTCACTGTCTATGGAAGACCCTGGAAAACAGCTCATGAAATTACAGATCAGATTCTCTTTAAATAAACATTCGACCTGGAGGAATTTATCCTGTAGAGACACTTGAATGCGAACCAGGTTATTGATTTCAGCATTGTCCACAAGACCGAAACATTGAAGCAAGCTAAATACCTATCACAGAAGGACTGGTTAACTCAGTTACGGTATTAATACATCCATAAAATAAATGCAAATTAATAAAGAATGTGTTCTCAAATTAGAGACATGGAAAATATCTAAAATGTTAAAAAAAAGGCAAAGCCTTTAAAAAGTAAAGGGGCTTTAAGGAGGTGGAACTTAACTCCCTACTCATGAAGAATGGGCTGCATTTAAGTGACTTTCTTCCAAAGATTATAGTGTGGAAGAGAGATGTAATTTCACAGTGGAGAAGCCTGACAAATGGTCCCTTGGCCAGGTGGATCAAAGTTAACATGGTGTTATGGTATTAACATAAGTTATGTTGAAATCTGTGATTTTTTTTTCTGTGTGTGTGTGTGTGTGTGTGTTACTAGGGATTGAACCCAGGGACATTCTACCCCCAAGTTATTCCCCCACCCCTTTTTTTATTTTGAAACAGGGTCTCCCTAGGCTGCTGAGGGTCTCTCTGAGTTGCTGAGGCTAACCTTGAACCTGTGATCCTCCTGCCTCAGCTTCTCAAGTACTGGGATTACAGGTATGTGCCACCATGCCCAGCGAAGTCTGTGATTTTGATACTACAATAAGAAGAACATTTATTTCATCTCAGGTCATCCTCTCAAAAACTGGTAACCCCCATCTAATCGTGAGAAAAACATCAAACTCAAATTGAGGAAACTCTTACAGAAAACTTGACCAGCTCCCCTCCAAACTCCCAAGGTCATCGAAAACTAAGTCTGAGAAACTATTACAAACCAGAGGAAGCTAAAGATACATGACAACTAAATTTAAAGTGGTATCCTGGATGAGATACTGGGATGGAGAAGGGACATTGGGGAAAACTAGCAAAGTCTAATGAGCTACGAAATTTAATGCACTGTAATGTACAGTTAATTATAACTGTAATTCATCATTGTAATGAAACAATTAATTGGCTCCCTAACTGTGACAGATTTACCAAAAAACAAAAATTTGCTAGCTAGGCTGTGGTGGCTTACACCTACAATCCCAATACTTGGGAGGCTGAGACAGGAGGATCACAGCTTTCAAGGCCAGCCTCAGCAACTTAGGCACTCAACAACTTAGTGAGACCTGTTTCAAAATAAAAAAATAAAATATGGCTCAGGGGTAGAATGCCCTTGGGTTCAATCCCCAGTACCAAATAAATAAGATGCTAACAAAAGAAAACAGTGGGTGATCGAACACACAAGGACTTTGTAATATCTTGGCAATTTTCCTTAAATGTAAAACTCCTGTATTCTAAAGTAAAATCTCTATGAAAATTAAAAAGATGAGAGGTTGAGTCCAGAAGATCGAGGTTCATGGCCAGCCTCAGCTACTTAGTGAGATTCTCCGCAACTTAGTGAGACCCTGTTTCAAATTAAGGAAGAAAAAATTTGAACCCAGGGACATTCTACCTGGGAGTGTAGCTCCGAGGTGGAATGCCCCTGGGTTCAGTCCCTAGTACCACAAAAAAAAAAAAAAAATTAAAAAGAGGAAGAGATGATATGGTTGCTGACATGATCTGGTTACATAAAATATCTCTGGAAGAATAAGAAATAAACTAGTCATACCAGTTGCC
>PVJS01041613.1:0-11538 GCA_004027185.1 Glis glis
GAGAGAGAGAGAGAGAGAGAGAGAGAGAGATTTATTGACTGTGAAATTGTCTTTATTATATACTATATAATTTTCTTTTTTTTTTTTTGCGGTACCAGGGATTGAACCCAGGGGCGTTCTACCTCCGCGCTACACTGGAACCGGGTCTCACGAAGTTGCGGAGGGCCTCACTAAGTAGGGAGGGAGAGAGAAAGAGAGAGAGCGAGCTGAGGCTGGCCGCGAACCCGGATCCTCTGGTCTCCGCCTCCCAAAGTACTGGGATTACAAGCGTGTGCCACCATGCCCGGCTATATACTATATAATTTTCAAAAATGAATTATATTAAGCTAGACACAGTGGCGCACTCCTATAATCCCTGTACTTGGGAGGCTGAGACAGGAGGATCCGGGTTCATGGCCAGCCTCCGCTACTTAGTGAGGTCTTCTGCAACTTAGACCGTTTCAAAATAAAGAATAAAAAAATAATAGGGCTGGGGGTGTAGCTCACAGGTAGAGTGCCCCTGGGTTCAATTCCCAGTACCGCAAAAAAATAAAATAAAAGTATATATATAAAAATTCTGTCAAGCAGTTGTTTTAATGAATTTGAATTTTAATTCCTTCTTCCTGGTTTTTCCTAGTTGATTTTTTTTTTTGGTATGTGGTACTGGGGATTGAACCCAGTGGCGTTCTACCTCCGAGCTACACCCCCGGCCCTATTTTTTATACTTTATTTTGAAACAGGGTCTCACGAAGTTGCAGAGGGCCTCACTAAGTAGCTGAGGCTGGCCGCGAAGCCGGATCCTCCAGTCTCGGCCTCCCAAGTACTGGGATTATAAGCGTGTGCCACCACACCCGGCACCCTAGTTGATTATTTTGACAACAGAAGACAAAAAAAAAAATAAAGGCATCGAATGATTCATAGACAAGAGTAGTATTAATATAAGATCAAATAATATATGACATATTACAAATATCATTTTACTTAACCCTAATAATAGATGCAAGTAGGTGAGATAACATAATATTTTAAATGTTTTTATTTCTTCTCTTCATAGCTTTCAGAAAAAGTAGAAATCTCTTCTGACTGTACTGCCTAGCAACTACCAGGTGACTTCCTATCCTGCACATGATGGCACTGCCCTTCCGGAAGGACTTAGAAAAGTACAAAGACCTGGATGAAGATGAACTTCTTGGTAATCTGTCTGAAATAGAACTGAAACAACTAGAAACTGTTCTGGATGATCTTGACCCTGAGGTAGGTGCTCGCTGGTGAAGAGAAATGAAATAAACTCTTCAAACCCTTGGAAACTGAGTATCTGCCTTTGAGCAGTTAGCTTTCTCATGACTTTTCCTTAGCACCTTCCACCCACTCCTCTTTATCCAAATAAACTTACTTTTTAATTTTTTTTGCGATACCGGGGATTGAACTCAGGGGCATTCTACCTTCGAGCTACACCCCAAGCCCTATTTTTTGTTCTTTATTTTGAAACAGAGTCTCACTAAGTTGCCGAGGGCCTCACTAAGTAGCGGAGGCTGGCCACGAACCCGGATCTTCCATCTCATCCTCCCAAGTACTGGGCTTACAAGCGTGCGCCACCACACCCAGCTTGTGTATCTGTTTTAATTTGAAAAGGGAATGCTATTTGTCTTATAAATTACATAAGACAAGGTAGAAACCCCTAACTCTTTATTATTCAGTTGTTATTCGAGGAGGGATAGGGAACAGGGGAGAACCTGTAAGTATTGGTTATTTGCTGGGATTCGCCACATATTTCTTTGCCCAGACATTGATTTTAAGTACCCTTTACAGATCGAGGTAGAGTTCTGTTTTTGTTTTTATTTGTTTTGGTTTTTTGGGGTGCTAGGGATTGAACTCAGGACCTGGAGCATGCTAAGCGCTCACTATATCACTGAGTCATACCTTCAGTCCCTAGAATTTGTTTTAGAAAATTACTCTCGTTACAGGGTGCTATATCTGTACCATAGATCAAGTCCCTTGACCATAATTACTATTATAAGAAAAAGTCATACCTAAGTCTAAGGGATTACTCAGGGTAATAGTGCTGTATTTCTGTTTTTCTTTTTTTTCTGTTTTAGGTTGAACCCAGGGGCATTCTACCTCTGAGCTACATCCCTAGCCCTATTTTATTTTTTATTTTGAAACGGTCTCACTAAGTTCCTGAGGAACCCCCGTAAGTTGCTGAGGCTAGCTTCGAAACTGCGATCCTTCTGTGTCAGCCTCCTAAACACTGAGATTATAGGTGTGTGCCACCATGCCGGGCAACAGTGCTGTTTTTTTCATATCTCAGCAACATTGTCACACAGGCCATTCAGCCTATTAAACCTATTTGAATCAGCTGGTGTTAGGACTGGAAAGAGCATGTAAGTTCTTCTGGTCTAGGGTTTTCCAGCCTTAGCACTGTGAGCATTTGGGACTGGGCGGTTTTTGTTGTTGTTGTGAGGGGCTGTCCTGTGCATTACAGGGCATTTAGCAGCATCCCTGGCTCACGACATGCCAGTAGCAGATCCCCTGTTTAAATTGCCCAGGGTATTGCTTTGGTGGTTGTTGTTGGTTTTTTTTGTTGTTGTTATTTGTTTTTTGGCTTTTTTTTTCTCATTGCTGGGGATTGAACCCAGGGTGGGTTTACGTCTGAGCTATAGCCCCATTCCTAAATTCTATTTATTTTTATTTTATTTATTTATTTTTGTGGCACTGGAGATTGAACCCAGGGGCATTCTACCTCCTAGCTACATCCCCAGCCCTATTTTATTTTTATTTTGAAATAGGGTTGCTAGGTTGATGAGAGTCTCAGTACTTGCTAAGGCTGTCTTTGAACCTGCAATCCTCCTGTATCAGCCTTTCAAGTACTGGGATTACAAGTGTGTGTCACCATGCCTGGCTGTTTTTTTTGTGTTTTTTTTTAAACGGGGTCTCACTAAGTTGCAGAGGGCCTCACCAAGTTGCTGAAGCTGGCCGCAAACCTGTGATCCTCCTGGCTCAGCTTCTCAAGTACTGGGATTACAAGGGTGTGCCACCACGCCCAGCTTGTTTTTTATTTTGAAACAGGGTCACACACTTGTAATCCCATTACTTGGGAGGCTGAGACAGGAGGATCCGGGTTTGCGGCCAGCCTCAGCTATTTCGTGAGGCCCTCCGCAACTTAGCGAGACCCTGTTTCAAAATAAAGAATAAAAAATAGGGCTGGGGGTGTAGCTCAGAGGTAGAATGCCCCTGGGTTCAATCCCTAGTACTGCAAAAAACAAAACCATGAATCTCCTGATATCCTATTTGTGTTTGTTTCTATCATAAGAAAGTCTATATGATTAAGTGGAAGTCATTATGAAGGAATATCACATGTAGTCATTTAAAATTCTTTTGTGATAGAATTATTCTTTTTTTTTTTTTTGCAGTACCGGGGATTGAACCCAGGGGCGTTCTACCTCCGCGCTACACCCCCGGCCCTATTTTTTATATTTTATTTTTGAAACCGGGTCTCACGAAGTTGCGGAGGGCCTCACTAAGTAGAGAGAGAGACAGGGAGAGAGAGAGAAAGAGAGAGAGAGCTGAGGCTGGCCGCGAACCTGGATCCTCCGGTCTCCGCCTCCCAAAGTACTGGGATTACAAGCGTGCGCCACCACGCCCGGCTGTGATAGAATTTTTCTATGTACAAATTTACTGAGCAGTTGTTAAGTATTAAGAAAACTATTTTTTACTATAATCCCTGGACACTTAAAAAGCCAAAAGGTGTTTCCTGCTAGTAGAATACTTGCTGAAGAAAATATATAGGTGTCTATTTTAATAATGTAAGTGAATTCTACCTAATTTAAAAAAAAACTCCTTTGGGAGCACTTTTGCATTGCTGCCCTAAAATCCTACATTAAGTATTAATGCCTCCATCACATTCTGGTTTATAATTCTTTCTTATATGGGAAATCTATGGAAGCCATAGCCTTGGTGTTCTCGGTGGTCATAAAGGGCACTTCATTCTCTTTGGCAGAATGCCCTCCTACCTGCAGGGTTCCGGCAAAAGAACCAGACATCCAAGTCTGCCACAGGGCCATTTGATAGAGAACACCTCCTTTCGTATCTGGAGAAGGAAGCATTGGAGCATAAGGACAGGGAAGACTATGTGCCCTACACTGGAGAAAAAAAAGGTAAGCCCACGACTTTGAAGTCACCATTTGATAGTGTTGCACTTTTCTTTTTTCTTTTTTCTCTTTTCTTTTCTTTTCTTCCCTTTTCTCTTCCCTTTTCTTCTCTTCTCTTCTCTTCTCTTCTTTCTTTTGCTCTCCCTGCCCCTCCCCAGATTTTTCTTTTTATAGATGGGTAGGATATAATCCTATTTTTAGAGGTATATCATTGCATGTATTCACAGTACTTGAGAGACTAAGACAGAAGAATTGCAGGTTCAAGGCCAGCCTCAGCAACAGTAAGACCCTGTTTCAAAATAAAAGATAAAATAGGGTTGGGAGAGAAGCTCAGAGGTAGAATGCCCAGTACCACACACACACACACACACACACACACACACACACACCACACACCACACACACATACACACAAAAGATATGGTACTGTTGACTTAAAATTTTATTAGGTAAAGTTTTTTCTTAATGACGTTAGTGAGATTTTATTACAAAATTTTTTTTGTTTGTTTGTTTTTGCGGAACTGGGGATCGAACCCAGGGGCATTCTACCGCCGAGCTACACCCCCAGCCCTATTTTTTATACTTTATTTTGAAACCGAGTCTCACGAAGTTGCGGAGGGCCTCACTAAGTAACTGAGGCTGGCTGGGAACCCAGATCCTCCGGTCTCCGCCTCCCAAGTACTGGGATTACAAGTGTGCGCCACCACGCCCGGCTACACAATGGTTTTTGCATAACCTTCCCTAGTTTTCTAATATCAGAAATCTAAAAGTGTACTGAGGTAAATTTTTTAATCCACTAGTGTATTACAGAGTGTTAATGGTTTAAAGCATTACACTATTATGTAACGGCTGTCTTTAAAATGGATTGACATAAAATAATTCATGCCATAGTTTAAAAGACCCTTTTTAAGCCGGGCATGGTGGCGCACACTTGTAATCCCAGTACTTGGGAGGCTGAGACCGGAGGATCTGTGTTTGTGGCCAGCCTCAGCTACTTAGTGAGGCCTCTGCAACTTAGTGAGACCCTGTTTCAAAATAAAGAAAAAAAATAGGGCTGGGGGTGTAGCCTGGAGGTAGAATGCCCCTGGGTTCAATCCCCAGTACCACAAAAAAAAAGACCCTTTTTGAAAGAAATCCTTCTTTAGTAATTTGTGGTTAGAATTGCTAATGCTTCAGGCCGGGCGTGGTGGCTCCTTACTTTGGGAGGCGGAGACCGGAGGATCCGGGTTCACGGCCAGCCTCAGCTCTCTCTCTCCCTGTCTCTCTTTCCTTAGTGAGGCCCTCCGCAACTTCGTGAGACCGATTTCAAAAAATAAAGTATAAAAAATAGGGCCGGGGGCATAGCGCGGAGGTAGAACGCCCCTGCGTTCAATCCCCGGTACCGCAAAAAAAAAAAAAGAATTGCTAATGCTTCATAGTCATTACTTTCACAAGATTTTTCTGGTCCAACTCCCTCCCATTATAGTGTCCAATCTTAGTATCCTCAGTGGAGACTGAGTAGAGCTGTGCTTTTTAACAGTTCTCTATATAATAACACTAAATGAAATAGGTAAGTTTCTCAGCTTTCACACTAGGTCAGAATACAGTTGGGCCTAAAAAACCAAATGCTAGCTGCATGTGTATCTGGGACGTCGTATTCTATAGAACCCTGGAGAATGGCGGCGGCCTTGCAGAGCGGAAGGTCAGCTTTTCCAGGCACTGTTCTTTCCATTTGCACTCTGTAATATGCCAGTGGATTTTTAAATTTACCGGTTTTAGTTTAGGCAAAAGGACAGGGTTAAAGAGTAGTGCTTTATCCTAGTAAGACTTTGGCTTCTTATTTGGGAAGGTAGCTCTTCTCAAGAATTTTGGCCAGAGCCGGGCATGATGGCACATGCTTGTAATCCTAGTACTTGGGAGGCTGAGACAGGAGGATCGCAGGTTTGAAGACAGCCTCAGCAACAAAGCGAGGCCCTCAGCAACTTAGTGAGACCCTGATTCAAAATAAAATAGGACTGGGGATATAGCTCAGAGGTAGAATGCCCCTGGGTTCAATCCCCTGTATGTATCTATCTATTCTCTCTCTCTCTCTCTCTCTCTCTCTCTCTCTCTCTCTCTCACACACACACACACACACACACACACACACACAGAATTTTGTCTAGAACTATGTCTCACGACTACTGCATGTTTGGAGATAACTAGAAAATTCATTTTAGCATTCCAGCTTTTACAGTAGAGAGAGTAGGTTATCCATAAGTTATGCATCAGGCTTTCAGATTTATCTATCACCCCTTGCCCTGCCCCCTGCTCTTTCTTTAGGGGAGAGCAGTTGTGTTCAGAAGCAATCTTTTGGGCACTCAGTAAATGTTTGTGGAATAAATGGCTGTAGAAACGGGAGGCTGTTGCAGTAAACAAAACGAAAGCAGTCTACTGGCATACTTTTCTTTCTTGGAAGAGGTCAGTCTTTGTTAAAACCATCAGCTGATCAAATGGAGCCCACCCACATTATCAAGGGTAGTCTGTTTTATTCCAAGTCCACTGGTTTACATGTTCATCTCATCCAATAAATACCAGAATATTAACAGAAATATCCAGAATAGCAGGGGATGGTGGCGCATGCCTGTAATCCCAGTACTTGGAAGGCTGAGATAGGAGGATCGCAGGTTCAATGCCAGCCTCAACAAGTAGTGAGAATCTCATCAACCTATTGAGACCCTCTCAAAACAAAAACCAAAATAGAGCTGGGGTGTAGCTCGGAGGTAGACTGCCCCTGGGTTAGTCCCCAGTACCACACACATACACACACACAAAATCCAGAATAATATTTGACCAAATATCTGGGTACCATGACCCAGGCAAATTGACACGTAAGATTAACCATCACAATACTACCAGAGATGGGAATGTTGTATCCCACAAGTGTTTGGGACCAAAAAGAGGGTTGAAAAACCAATGCAGAGTTTTGAAGTGTGGTAAGTCATAAAGATAGGCAGAAGCAGCCATTCCTTTGTGTTTGTCATAGAAAACACTACTGGTTATATTTGCATCTGTACAGTCATGCCAGTGTTGATAGCTTTAATTCTGCTTTTACACAGGAGAGCTATTTTATGAGGATAGATATTGGTCGATCACTTTTTTTATTATTCTGCCTGTTGCAGAGTAGGTAGGAAGAAGGAGGGAGGTAGAGAGAGGGAGAGATGTCAGAAACAAACTAGAATTTGAAGACAAGAAGAAGAAAAAATAAGAGAGGTAAAAGAGCTGCATGTGTCCCACTGACCCAAGAAGCTTCCTAATATGTCCTTTTTATAATCTCTAATTACCTAGGAAAACATCTTGGAGGATTAGAGGAAATTGGAAAGAAAGTAGAAAAGAATTATGGAAAGTAAATTAGGAGAGGGGAAGAAGTGATAGAGGTGAAGAGTATAGGAAACAGTGCTGTCTCAATTATTGAGGGGGAGTTTTTGCTTCCTTTGATATCTTTTAAATTTTTTATTTCTTTTTAATGTATTTTTATTGGTGTACTGTAATTATGTACCATACTGAGGCTCAAAGTGATTCAAACATACCTGCACACAGCACTTGGTGTTTCCCTCCAGATCCCACCCTTGCGTACGTATTAGGGAGATCGGTAGTTATACCTTCATATATGGTCATTATTTGAACTGTTTCCTTCAAAGGTTCTCCTTTTTCCTTCCCCACCTCTTCCCCAATCCCCTTCCACTATTCTACTGGTTTGCTCATTCATCTGAAGTCCCTTTTGTCTCCTATTTTCTTTCTAGCTTTCTTACTTTAGTGTTTAGATAAGTAAGAAATAAAATGGAAGTAGCTAAATTATAAAGCAAGTAGTTTTACAATCATGGCTTTCTTTTTTTGTGTGTGTGGTACTGGGGATTGAACCCAAGGACATTCTAGCTCTGAGCTATACCCCCAGCCCTATTTTGTATTCTTTATTTTGAAACAGGATCTCACTAAGTTGCAGAGGACCTCACTAAGTAGTTGAGGCTGGCCGAGAACCTGGGATCCTCTTATCTCAGCCTCCCAAGTACTGGGATTACAAGCGTGCGCCACCACGCCCGGCTTTGCCCCAGTCTTTAATAATTTCTACTGCCTCTCATTTTGCTTTGCTTTGCTTTGCTTTGCTGGCAGTCTTCCTCCCCGTTACTGATAACACACCTCATCCTCGCCTAGTCTGAGATTTTTTTCCTTGTGTCCCTTATTCATGGTTGGGCCAGACCCATCGCTGCACCTTACATACCACACAGAGGTGTGCCATTGAATTCTGTCTGCGGCTGACTCACCCGGGAGGGCTCCTCCCTTCCTTGCAGAGTCCTCCTGTTCTCCCTGTTGGCCCTTGGAGTAGAGCCATGTATGCTGTTTTATCCTTGTTTTTACCTTCTCCACCCTGAGAACAGAATGCCCTGGGGTTCCTTCCCAAGACTCCCCACACCCCGCCCTGCTTTCTAAGGTAAATTTAACTGGGTTGCCTTAAACTAAGGACTTGCCATGTGCTTTCCAACTTACTTATCTCAAATACTTTAGTTTTCCAGAAAACTTATTGTAATCACTCTTACTATAAAACGACTTTCCTCATCTTGCTGAGTACATGATTTCTGTAGAGGAAACCTGACCCTTTAGTAAACCAAAAAGATCATGGTCATGACCTGCTAACAGCGGGATTACATAACCGGCAGCGGGCAGTTGGCTTCTAATAAATTCAAGATAAAACTGGCTTTTATTTTTGCAGTCATATTTTATGAGTCCTAAATGTCCCTGTATACCTCTGCAAAGTGGTTCCCCAGGAACTGAAGCTGATATTTGCAGTGGGCTTAAAGGAGCCACGCAGATGCCGGCATCTCTATTTTAGACTGCTCACCTAGATCATTTCAATGATTCACTTGTTACTCTTTAGGTTCATCTCTCATGAACCAAGAGACCTTGTTTTATGGATAACCTTGTCTGGAAAACTATACCCAATTTGGATAGCTCTTTTACATTTCTGTATGAAATTTACATACCATAGAGTACTACTTTTAATTATTTCAGAATCATACTGTGGGATTGTGTTAGTTTTTGTCCCCCTTAGGACTGTATGACCTTGATGAATTGTCCCTTTTGTTATTATGATATGATCTTTAACCTTGGTAATATTCTTTGATCTAAAATGTACTTTGAAGCTGGGTGTGGTGGCGCTGTTTGTAATCCCAGTACTTGGGAGGCTGAGACCAGAGGATCTGGGTTCGCACCTCGGGTACTTAGTGAGGCCCTCTGCAATTTAGTGAGACCCTGTTTCAAAATGAAGAATAAAAAATAGGGCTGGGGGTGTAACTCAGAGGTAGAATGCAGGTAGGCAGGAAGGAAGGAAGCTTTGTCTGATGGATGGATGGATGGAAGGAAGGAAGGAAGGAAGGAAGGAAGGAAGGAAGGAAGGAACTTTGTCTGATTTCTTTGTGTGTGGGGGGAGGGAGTATGATTGAACCCAAGGGGTGTTCTACCTCTGAGCTATACCCCCAGCCCTTTTTATTTTTTACTTTGAAACATGGTCTCTCCAAGTTACTGCGGGCTGACCTCAAACCTGAGATCTTCCTGTCTTAGCCTCCCAAGTACTAGGATTATACTTGTATGCTACCACACCCAGCTTTCTTTTTTTGTGGTGCTGGGGATTAAACTCAGAGGCATTCTACCCCCAAGCTACACCCCCTGCCTGATTTTATTTCTTATTTGGAAACAGGGTCTCATTAGGTTGCTGAGACCCTCACTTAATTTATTGAAGCTGGATTCAAACCTGCGATCGTCCTGTCTCAGCCTCCCAAGTACTGGGATTACAGACATGCATCACCACGCCTGGCTCAATCTTGGTTTCTTTTGCACCAACTTTTTTTTTTTTTTTTTTGAAGAGGAGTATTGCTGGGTATGGAACTCAGAGCCTCATGCATGGTAGGCATCTAGGCAGGTGTGCCAGTATTCAGCCATGCCCCCAGCCCTTACTTTCTTTGATTAAAGTTAGCTTGGTATATCTTTTCTATTTGATTCATCTGTTTGTTTCCTTTCCATCTCTTTTTTTTATCTTCCATGTTTCCATTTAACTTTTTGAACATATGTAATATAATAACTGTTTTAATATCTTTATTTGCTAATGTTATCATTTGTTATTGCTAAATCAGTTTCTTTTTTCTTTTTTTTTTTTGTGGTACTGGGGATTGAACCCAGGGGCGTTTTACCTCCAAGCTATACCCCCAGCCCTATTTTATTCTTTATTTTGAAACGGTCTCACTGGGTTGTGGAAGGCCTCACAAGTTGCTGAGGCTGGCCGTGAACCTGCGCTCCTCCTGTCTCAGCCTCCCAAAAACTGGGATTACAAGCGTGCGCCACCACACCTGGCTGCTAAATCAGTTTCAAGTGATTTTTTTCCTCCTCCTTATGGTTTAAAATTTTTTTGCTTTATTGCATACTGGTAATTTTTTATTGAATACTGGACACTTTAACTTTTAGAAGCTAGATATATTGATATCCCTATAAATACTGAGTTTCTTAGATATGATGAAGTTACTTGGAAACAGTTTGATTCTTTTTCTTTTTTTTGCAGTACTAGGGATTGAACCCAGGGGCATTCTACCTCCAAGCTACACCCTCAGCCCTAGTTTTTATTCTTTATTTTGAAACAGGGTCTCACTAAGTTGCAGAGGTCCTCACTAAGTAGCTGAGGCTGGCCGCAAACCCAGATCCTCCAGTCAGCCTCCCAAGTACTGGGATTACAAGCGTGCGCTACCGTGCCTGGCCAACACTGATCAATTTAATAGCTCTCTTTCATAATGGTTTAGTTTGGTTTGTGCCCTCATCGTCTCACAGGATTGGTAGAACATTAGGCTTTTTTATCAGATGTATAGGTATTATATAGGGTGGTGTGTGTGTTTTTCCAGAATGCCAAGATAAGAACTCATATAATAGTAATTTAAATGTATGGCATTTATCCAAACCCATGTTTGTGCCAAGAAAAAGAAAGAAAAAAATAAAGAGGATTATCTTGCCAAGATCCTTGTAATTATCACAAAATCAGTAAGAGATGCTGTGAACCATTTCAACAATTTCATTGCCATAGATCTTTCTTTACTGGTCCTCATCCCTGACACCGAGTTATAACTACAACAAATGTTAAGAATTATTTTAGTCACAGCTTCCATCCTTGCTAAACATATAAAAAATAACAAAAAACAGAGATAGCTCTTATTTATTTCATTCCTGCAGTGTTGAAAGGCTCTAGCTAATTTTACTGTTTACAGTATGCATTGTTCCAGGAAAGACTTAAGGCAACTATATCATTATAATTTCTAAGGAGCTCTAGGACATATCTTTTGACAGAAAGCACACAAACCTCAGACCAACCAAATTAAAGGACAAGGGGGCAGATTTCAGAAAAGCACTTTTGTTTTGA
>PVJS01041614.1:0-17880 GCA_004027185.1 Glis glis
GCTACGCCCCCGGCCCTATTTTTTATACTTTATTTTGAAACCGGGTCTCACGAAGTTGCGGAGGCCTCACTAAGGATAGAGAGACAGAGAGAGAGAGAGAGACAGAGAGAGAGAGAGAGAGAGTGAGAGAGTGAGAGAGAGAGCTGAGGCTGGCCGCGAACCCGGATCCTCCGGTCTCTGCCTCCCAAAGTACTGGGATTACAAGCCTGCACCACCACGCCTGGCTCCTTTAAATTTTTTTTAAACAGGGTCTCCCTAAGTTGCTCAGGGTCTTGCTAAATTGCTGAGACTGACCTCAAACTTGCAATACTCCTGTCTCAGCCCCCCAAGTACTAGGATTATAAGCATGTACCACCATGCCCAGCTAGTTTTGTTAAAATTTAATTATGAGACATAATCTAATTTAAAATAAATGAGTTTAATGTGTTTAATAAATTATTTTAAAACTTTCTTTGGAGATTTTTATACAAGTTAAAATATTTTGTTCCAATTTTTCTATTTTTGCAGGTTGAAAAGATTTTTTTTACGGTTAATACAAAGTATTTTCAAGGATAAAAATGTATAATTATTGAAATGTGCCTAAATAATTTATTTCACAATTTCAATACCTCATGCTAAGACCAACTAAAACTTCTAGACATTACATACAGAAAAAAAGAAGACACTAAAAGATACAGAGAAAATGTCATATGGGTAAGTACATGTATATGATGTTTTGATACAAGTACATATCATGTAATATTTAAATCAGGTTAAACATTTATCTCCTCAAACATTTGAATATTTATTATTTCTTTATGGTAAAACATTGAAAATACTTTCTTCTGGATTTCTTACGGGTACAGTACCTTACTGTTATTCACAATTATTCTACTGAGCAATAGCAAACCAGAGCTTTTTGCTCCTAACTATAACATGGTACCCATTGATGAACATTTCCCCATTCCTCCCTCTCCCCTTCTCCCTACTATTCTCTTCATTCTCTCGTAACAACCATTTTACCACCAACTGCTATGAGATCAACTATTTAAGATTCTACATCTGAAGCTGAGCATGGTAGGGCATACCTGTAATACCTTGAGAGTCTGAGTCAGGAATATCTCATGTTAGAGGCCAATGCATGGTAATTTAGGGAGACCCTGTTAAAAAAAAATAGTACTGTGAGTTTAGCTCAGAGGCAGAATGCCACTAAGTTCCAATCCCCAATACCACAAAACAAAACAAATCAACAAAAAAATGAATGAGATAATGCAATGCTTGTCTTTTTAGGCATGGATTATTTCATTCCACACAATTGCCAATTTTATCCATGTTATTGCAAATGACAGGATTTCATTCTTTTCTATAGTGTATATGTACCATATCAAGTATTTTTTGAAAATGCACACATAACCAGGAAAACAGGTGCTAGGAATGTATAGTTTATCAAATAATTAATTTTTCTTCCTTTTCCTTATACTAGAAATAACATATTTATTTAGTTCATATATTTAGTGGAGTTTACTGAATCAAGAGAGGTTCCAGTAATTTTGGGGTGTTCCAGTCATTACTTGCGTTGCAGAGCCAAGGGTCCTGTTTGGAATTCTGAATTGTTAACAACCACAAGCCTGTGGTTGTGGTAGGCAGAACAGACATCTACTTTATAATGAGGAAAGTGAGTCAATATAATATTGACATCTTTTCTTAGGTCAAACATTGATTCACTTCTGTGGTAATGATTGACACATGCTTTCCAAACTCCAAGGCCAGCCTCTTTCTATCATATTTTTATATCAATAGATATGGCGACAGTCATTTGGTCAAACTCTGATCCTGCTTACATGACTATATTAATATAAAATTTATTTGATTTTCTTTTGCATAAATAAAAGATACTGGCCTATATGATGACTTTGACTTTTTATAATGATTGTACACTAGCCATGATTTAACTTATTGCTCAGCATAAGTAGATCATTAAATATTGTACATAATTGAATTTAAATAAATTTCTCTTTATCTGTGTTTCATTGGGCTAGTTTAATTGGCTTTATTAATGAAGATAATTTGCAATAATAGTGAAGAATGAATGTGTGCAACTTAATTTTTCACCATGAATATTTAAAGGATGCTTTAATTGAATATTTTGATTTAATGATTAAAAATAGTCAGGGTAAATGCCTAATTATCTTATAAATATTAAGATAACAAAATTAAAACAACAGATGATTTTAAGTGCTTTCTTTTATAAAATATGTAATTGAGGGTCCCTCAGGCATTTTTGCATTCAAAACACACCTAATTATAGCTACAGAAAAAATGAGTTGGATAGAAAACAACAAGAGGAAAACCTATAGATACATAAAAATGGAGTGAGACAAGTAATGCGTGAGAAATCAACAGTTTTCTCATTATTTTTCCTACCTAAGATTGGGTGGATGAGGATAGGAGAGGAAAAGGACATTTTCACTATCAGTTAAAAAAAATTCTAAGGAATTTGGAATGCCTTTTAACATTATGAGTTTTAAATAGTATAATTCAGTCTAAAAATGTTTAACCAATTTTCTAAAGCATGAAACTATTAACTGATTTTTAAATGAATTTATTATATTAATAATATGAATTTCTGATAAGCAGGATTGAGTTGCGTTGAAATAAAACATCTCCTAAAATAGGGAAAATATACTTTCATACTGAAATTATGGAAAATATTTGTAGATGATAAAATTTTTCCCATTAGCCCTATATTGCATACTAAAAACATCTTAAAAAACTAAATTGTAATAGAATAAGTTGGATTTAAAGGTTAGTTTTTTCTCACAGTTATGATGATGATGACATAAAAACTTGTGAAGAAGCAGAGCATTCTATATAAAGTATTCTTTTATGGTACCTCCAACATGGTTCTTATTGTTCAGAATTGCTTAGGCTATTCTGTGTCTTTTGTTCTTCCATTTGAATTTTAGGACTGTTTTTTTTCTAGCTCTGTGAAGAATGTCATTGGTGATTTTTATTTTTAATATACTTTAATGGTGCATTATAATCACACTTCATAATGAAGTTCGAGTGACAGGGACATTCCTGTACACGGCACTTACTGAGCTTCCCTCCCCTCACCTTGTTCCAGCCCACTCCCTCCCCTTTCCCTCACACTAAGTTGAGACTGGCATTGATAATTTTGTATATGTACAAAGCATCAACAGAAGTGTTTCCTTCGTGAAGTCTCTGCCCTCTTCCCTCCCCTAGACCCCCTCCATCACTCCACTGGGGTTTGTTCTTTATCTGGAGTTCCTCTTGTATCCCAATTCCTCCTTAGCTTTCACATATGAGAGAAAATACAGGTCCTTCGATTTCTGTGACTGGCTAATCTCACTTAGCATAATAGTCTCTAGTTCCATCTATTTCCCTGCAAATGACATAATTGTGTTCCTCTTTATGGCTGAGTAGAATTCCATTTTGTGTATATCCCCTAATTTCATCATCCATTCATCGGTTGATGGACACCTAGGCTGGTTTCATGGTTTGGCTATTGTGAATTGTGCTGCTATAAAAATGAATATGCATGTTTCACTATAATATTCTGACTTCAATTCCCTTGGAAAGATACCCAGGAGTGGTGTAGCTGGATCATATGGTGGTTCCATTTCCAGTCTTCTGAGGAACCTCACACTGATCTTCGTAATAGATGCATTAATTTGCAATTCCACCAACAGTGTATAACAGTTCCTATTTCTCCCCATTCTTGCCAGCATTTATTATTATTTTTATTCTTGATGATTGCCATTGTAATTGGAGTTAGATGAAATCTCAGTTTAGTTTTGATTTGTATCTCCCTGATTGCTAATGATGTTGAACATTCTTTCATATATGTATTGCCCATTTGTATTTTTTTCTTTTATGAAATGTCTATTTAGTTCACTTGCCCACTTTGTGATTGGTTTATTTTTTTAGTGTTAAGTTTTTATGTTCTTTGTATATTCTAAATATTAGTCCTCTTTCATAGGAGTACCTGGCAAAGATCTTCTCCCATTCTGTAGGCTCTCTCTTCAGACTCTTGATGGTTTCCTTTGCTGCATGGAAGCTTTTTAATTTAATGCCATCCAACCTAGTTTTACTTTCCTAAGCTTTAGGAGTCTTATTGAGGAAGTTTCTACCTGTGCCTATATGTTGGAGCATTGATCCTATGCACTCTTCAAGTAATTTCAAAGTCTCTGCTCTAATTGCCAGGTCTTTGATCAATCTTAAGTTAACTCCTGTGCAGGGTGAGAGGTTTGGGTTTAATTCCATTTTTCTACAAATGGATAACCAGTTTTCCCAACACCATTTGTTGAAAAGACTGTCTTTTTTCCAGTATATGTTTTTGGCACCTTTGTAAAAAATCAACGGTTATAAGTATGAGAATTTATTTTTCTGAATTTTCTATTCTGTTTCACTGGATATGTGTCTGTTTCTTTGCTGCACCACTGAGCTACATATGCAGTCCTATAAAAACTTTTTGAGGCAGGGTCCTCTTAAGTTGCCTAGGCTACTCTCAAATTTGTGATCCTCCTGCCTCAGCAACCCTAGTCACTGGGATTATAGGTATACACCACCACACTCATCTTCTATATAAAGTATACTTTGATTTTAATTAAACAAACCCTTTCTGAAGTATGTATATTTCTTCTGATTTTTATTTTGAGACGTCTGTGTGTGTGTGTGTGTGTGTGTGTGTGTGTGTGTGTGTGTGTATGTGTATTTATTCTTATTTGGTACTTCAATTACTTTAAGTTAATTATTCTCTTTTATATAGAAGACATCCAATGTCACAAATTTATTTTGGTACACTGTTTTATTATTATGTGGTAAAATTGGGAATATATTAAAAGGGATTAAATATTAATTTAAGAAAGTCTTCATGGGGATAATCTTCATGCTTTTTAATTTAATCTTATCAAATAAACAAAAATATTTCCATTACAAAAATCCCTTCTATGACTTGTTCCCAACTCTTAAAGGCCTTTAAAGGACCAAATTTTATAGTTTAACTTTGTGTTAACTACTACTTACTGATGCTGTATGAAGTTGATATGTTATTTTTCTCAACAACTTTCACTGGGAGAAATTCTCTTTATCCATGTTAAGTGCATTTTGGTTGTAGTAATTTATAAATATAGAAAATATTGCAAAATATATTATGCTTTTTAAATGTTACATTATTACTATTGTGGAAATGTTTCAGTTAATTTGTCAAAAAGCACCAAGGTTTCTTAACTGAGGCTTTACATATATAATTGACAATAGTAGGGATCACACCCACCCCCTTGAGCATGCTAAAGAGGCATTCTACCACTGAGCTATATCCCCAGCCCAAATTTATAAATTTGGTTGAGAAAAAATATCTATACTAAGTTCTAATTGAAATTTAGCATGTCATTTAATTATGTTTGGACAATAAGCCATCATATTGTTAGTAGTTCCTGTGTCTTTCACACCACATGGCTTTGGTAGATACTTTAAAATAATATGTATGATCACCATATTGCCCCTATTATTCAATTATTCACCCAATTGCAGTTTTCCTATCTTGGATGCTTATGCAATGTCCAATGCCCTTGAGTAACTCCTTGACAATTCTATATCTTGATCAGCTTTTAAAGGCTAGAGTTTTAGGTTCCCTCACCAAAAATTCAAACATCTAGACTTATTTCTCTATTCTACATCATCCTTTCTTTGACAATTAATAGGTGGACGGAAGCAGGTCCTTTCCCTATAAAAAGTTTTTAAGGCTGTATAAGTCAAGTGAAAATTATTCTTATTCTTTTTAATAATTTTTGTAATGAAAATAATTATGGCTGCTGAAACTCTACCGTATTTACTGGGGAAATCTAAATATGTCTAACTGTTGAGGAAACATTTTAAGAAAACATTATTTTTATGTACCTATTGGCCATTTGTATGTCTTCTTTTGAGAAATTTCTATTTAGTACTAGTGTCCACTTTAAATTGGATTATTGAGTCTTCTTTAAGTAATTTATAAAAGTCTGGCACAATGGCACATGCCTATAATCCCAGTACTTGGGAGGCTGAGACAGAAGGATCATAGGTTCAAGGCCAGTCTTAGCAACTTAGCGAGACCCTGTTTCAAACTAAACAGTGAAATACAACTAGAGTGTAGCTCAGAGGTAGAACATCCCTGGGATCAATCCCCAGTGCCAGAAAAAATTATAGAAACTATTATATATGTATTATGTGATGATATAAATTATTTACCAGCCTGTAATATCTAGGGGTTAAATTTTTCCCTTTGACTCAGTTTTTGAACACCGTCTGTGTTATGAAATAAAGGATTCCACATACTGTTCATTGTATAAATGGTATCTCTGTATTATAATCCTGTGAAAATAATACACTTTAAAGAAATAGTCTTGCAAAGGAATCACAAAGGATATCAGAGATTAGAATTATTGTTTATGGGAGGGCTTCAAAACAGATATTTGTCTGCCTGACTTATTAACTCTAGTAGTATAATTTTATTTACATTGAGTCTTTTGTGACTTGTTAGTATTATATAACTTTGGGAAGAATAATGTAACTAAATGAGGTTTTTCTTTTTTGTGTGTGGTATTAGGTATTGAACCCAGGGGCATTCTACCTCTGAGCTAAACCCCCAGCCTTATTTTATATTTATTTTGAAACAGGATCTCCCTAAATTGCCGAGAGAGTCACTAAGTTGCTGAAGTTGGCCATGAACCTGCAATCCTCCTGTCTCTGCCTCCCAAGTACTGGGATTACAAGCGTGCACCACCACACCCAGCTAAATGAGGTTTCTCTGATATTACCATCACTTACCTGTATGATGAATGACCTCAGTTTTAAATAGCAAGAATAATAAAAAGATGCATTAGAATGACAAAAGTATTGGGGAAAGATAATACTATCAAAAATAGATTGCTGATTTAGATGAGATAAACTTCTCAAAGTACAGTGACGTAATGCAGCTGATATAATAAATAATAAAAAAGAATATGATACAGTGATAAATGATAATATATTACACATTTTAGAATACACAAGAGAATAACAAGATTTGCCTAAACTTTGAGATTTGGCAATAGATTTATTTTATTGAGTAAAGTTAAAATATATTGAACTGTTATTCTGATATAAAGGCTTAGTGATTACTTTAAGATATCTCTTTGAAAGTAAGCAGCCAAGGATTGACATCTAATAACCATTCATCAAGTTCTAATGTGACTATCATTAAAATGAACTACTTTTTGGTATATGTGGTTTAATGATTCAATTATTTTCAATTACCAAAGCCTATCACACAACCAGTCAAACATGTGGGAAGGACATGATTACTTTATACTTAACAATTTTAACTGAGTCCAAGTTAAAGTAAGACATTTAGTTTGTTCAGATTCTAACTCAGATAACATGGTACGATACACATGTAAATACTGAAGAGACTATAGCTTTCTCTCATCTTTTGGCACATTTAATAATGCACTAGTAGACTAGTTACTGTAGTGTGTAAATGATTCTTTCAAAATATTGACAAGAATTAAAGAGCCACTGGTATAATGAAATGAGAGTTGAACTAAAACTCAGAAGCATGCAGTTCCAGTCCTAGCTCCATTTTAACAGTGTGACAAAGACAAACCCATTTGGAACACGTCAATTTCCCCCCTGAGTTTGTTTACAGAAGGGTTAGGATATATATAAGAAATGTAGTTTTTTTTTTAAATTTTGGGATCGAGGTTCTCTTAAAAATCTGATAAATAAGTCTCTAAAGTAATCCACTTATATAAATAAATCTATGTAGACACAGAGTTTTGTCTATAATTCTAGGACAGAGAACACTCAGAAAATAATTGCCCTGAATCCCTGGACAAAAAGAATAAAAGCAAAATGAATTAAATTTTAATATCCCTTACAATTGGAGACATAGTTCTCTGTAAATTACAATGAAAAGTTACTATAATAACTTATAATTTCAGTCAAGTACATCAGATACAGAAATGTCCTGAGTATATTTTATCTATATCTGTCTTCACTGCCTTTAGCTATAAACATAACCCCATCACAGAGCTAATGGTGTTAGATTCTCCTCTCAGGATCAAAGATAATAGGAGGCATTTGAAAGAGTAAATGAACTAGTTAGATGCAAAAAGGATTAAAATTGGTTTATCTTAATCAAAATATCAGCATGAAAAATATTTGGTAAAGTCTATAGCTTTTTCCTGTTACTGAAAACTCATTGTATTTCTCCATGTGTTAAATTTTTATAAGATATTAGGTTGTAATGATTTTGACAAATATCCATAAGAAGATCAATAATTAGATTCATATATAATAATGTCCAACCCCTTGTGGTATATCGGTAATTTTTTAACATGGTAGCTATTAGAATGATATACAATATTTCCATAATTATAGTCAAAATATCATTCCTGTTTCATTTCCAGGTATGCATAAACAAATCAGCTTCATATTATTGCATTATGTCTCAAATTTATATTAGCATCAAATGTTGCAGTACGAGATGAATAATAGATTCCATAGGAAGTTATTTCCTTCTGAAAAAAAGCAAATGTGTATGCATTTTTAACAGCTGAATTGACAATAAGTTGCATACTTTAAATTGTACAATTTGAAAGTTTTACAACATGTATGCACTCAAGAGACCATCATGGCAATGAAGGTAAGCAGTACATCTATCATCCTAAAAATTTCCTCATGGAAATTTATAATCTCTACCTGGCACCCCTCCCTCCAGTCCTTGTCTCTAGTGACAAGTGACCTTATTTCTGTGTTATAGCTCACTTTGCATTTTCTAGAATTGTATATAAATGTAATTATACTGCATATTTTATTTTGTATGGTTTCTTTCACTCAGGATAATTAAGATGCATCCATGTCAGAGTGTATTTTGATAGGTCATTTTTTTTTTACTGTTGAGTGCCATTGATTTCATGAACTTATAAACAAAAGTTATTTGGCTGTAAAATCACTTGAAAGAAAACTGGTGCTTGTATCACAATTAATCTTAAGCTCTTTTATACATTCTCCATGCTGTCAAAAGATAAAACAAGAAGTGAGATCTCCATTCCCACACAAATTTGAAGCAGTTATGTTTTTCAAGGTCAACCTACAGTGGCATTTTTAGAATCCTGATGCAAGTGCAAAGGACATTTACATGCTTGAAAGTCCATTTAGTTTAATGTGTAATGCAGTGACATGTCAAAAGACAAATATCTAGAGAGGAATCTAATGCAGAGGTCAACAAACATTTTCTGTTAAGGGTCAGGTAATAAGTGCTGAAGGCTTTCCAGACAATATATTGTCCATGCCATTTAAGACAATTTTTAAAATGTAAAAGAAAGAATTTTTAATTGGTGTCTACACAAAATGTCTTACTTTGAATGTGTTCAGGCCTCTGGTAGAATTCAATAAATGCCTTTCAAATGACAAATAACCTCAAAATGTTATGCTCATGGTTTAATATCATTATTTGAGTAGCTTATATGTGTGAAAAAATCAAAGATGAAATACATACAATTTTAGTACATATCAACATTAACAGGTAAAAATAGAGAACACTAACTTTGGACCTCAATTCAATGTAAAGCTATCTCTTCTTCACCAAATCCATCTTTCTATACATTTATATGAAGAAATTATGCTCATTTATATATTTTTTTATTTTATTGGTGTGTCATAATATATCACGATGAAGTTCAGAGTATACATACATGCACATAGCATTTGGTGAGCCCTCCCCCAGCTCCCACCCACTCCCTTGCCCTCCTCGTGCAGGACATTGTGATTGGCATTGATACATTTTTGTATGTGCTTCATGTCCATTGAAGTGTTTCCCTCATCGAGTCTCCCTCCCCCCTCCTGCCTCCCTCTGTTAGGTCCCCCCTCATTCCACTAAAGGTCCTTCTTTGTCTGGAGTCCCTTCTGTGTCCTCATTTTCTCCTTAGATTCCATATATGAGGGAAAACATCTGACTTTTCACTTTTTGTGACTAATATCAGTGTTGTCCTTAAGCTTCTGTGTTCTTTGAGTTTAAAAAATAACAACTAAATGACTGGGTCTTTGGCAAAGCATTTGGATATGCTCATTCTGGGTTATGGATTAAGCATCAGGATTCTAAATACACTGCACTAAAATGTAGAACAATATTTTGTTCCATCAATAGAATGATTCTTATGAAGCTTTCACAATGCAGGGGTAGATGAGAAAGAAGGCTTTGGCATCTGGTCTTAAAAAAGGTTAAACAATTTGATGGGTCCTCCAGGTGGTTCTCTTTTGTAATAGTGCCATAGGTAGGAGTGGTAGATGTGCCACCTTCTTCAACTGTGGTGACTCTTGACCCAAACTCATATAGCTGCCACTGTAATTTTTTCAAATAAAGTTTCAATTGCTTTAAACAATGCAATATGTATTGAAATGTAAAATGACTGTGTGTTAATTATAATTAAAAATATATTTGAAAAGGAAGTGCTAATAGCCTGACTTAATCATTACATGTTTTATACATATATAAAATTATTGCCGGGCATGGTGGCATGCGCTTGTGATCCCAGTACTTGGGAGGCTAAGACCAGAGGATCCAGGTTCGCAGCTAGACTCAGCTACTTAGTGAGGCCCTCCATAACTAAGTGAGACCCTGTTTCAAAATAAAGAATAAAAAATAGGGCTGGGGGTGTAGCTCAGAGGTAGAATGCCCCTGGGTTCAATCCCCAGTACTGCAAAAAAAAATTAATTAATTAATTAAATAAAATTATCACACTGTGTGCCATACATGTGTAAATATAAAATAATAATTTTTTTAAATAGGAATGTTTTGTAATTGAAAATGCATTGAGTCAGTATTGGCTATAATTAGAATTGCTATTATTATTTTAAAAAATTGTGCTGTGCATGATTAGGTTACACATCATGATGTTACAGAATACATGCAGAAAATTAATGTATCCACTATCTCACATAGGTACATTTCTTCCAGTGGAAAGACCTGCTCAAATCTACTCATTTAGCAAAAGTCTCTAATATAACACAATTTTATTAAGTATACTCATCACATTAGGACCATCTTGGTTACTGCTTAGTAGATGGCAGGTCGGCTGTCTTGATACGATAGTTCTTGTGTTTAAGTATCCTTTACTTAATAATGGCTCCAAAGCAGAGAAGTTGTGGTACTGGCATTTTGGATATGCCAAAGAGAAGCGGTGAAGTGCTTCTTTTAGGTGACAAGGTGAACATTTATTATTTAATAGGGGAAGAAGAATATGCTGAGGTTGCTAAGATCTACAGTAAAAAATGAATTTTCTTTTTTTTGATTATGTGAAATTTTAATATTGTACAACGAACATTGTCTAATGGGCCATCTTAAAGATAGAATTTGTACAATTACACAAATATAGAATTTGTACAATAAACTCTGTACAATTGATTAAACAATTCTGTAAGCCTGATAAGATAGTTTCAGATGATTTTTTTTAAGTTTTCTGTAGAGAAGTTAGCACAAAGCCTCTGGTCTTACTGCTTCAAAGGGTTTTAACTATTATGTATTTAACTTATCAGCCTTATCTCAGTAAGACATCCAATCATGGTGCTAGAAATATCACCTAAGGGCTGGATTCAACAGAAACATGAGGGTGTAAATTGGACCTTGGAGAAATTATACCAGTTGAAAAATAATCTCTGCCTCACCATCACCCCAAATACTCCTTCCCCCACACCACATTTCTACTTCACAGTCCCACTTATAGCCTATGTTAGTAGGCAACTTATAATGCATATCTTGGATATTTTTCCCAAGTCCCATATCTCAGTATTCCATTTTCTTGTACAAACTCAGTATGCATGTCTTAAAATGTTAAAACATAATTTTCCTACAAACAATGAGTTGAATGAGGGTACAAAAGAATGATATAGTTGATTCTAGGAATTTAAAAAACAAATTTTCTATCCATAATATTGTAAAAAAAATTCTGCTAATTTTACTGTCACATCAAACTACAAAAGTTATGGCCACAGTGCATGACAAGAGCTTAGTTAAGATGAAAAAGGGAACAAATTCATCAGTCATGAGGAAAAACAGTATATATAGGATTCAGTACTATTTAATGTTTCCAGCATGGGAGACTTGGGCTTAGAATATATCCCCTGTAGATAAGATAGGACTGCTAATATTAATTTTTTGTTATTATTAGAATTAAAAGTATGACATAGATCATAAATCATGATATATAAGAAACTTTAAGCAAAATTTAAATACAAATACAAATATATAATTGAGCTACTCCTCTGATAGAGGACTAATATCTAGAATATACAGATAACTCAAGAAACTCACTGCTAAAAAATCAAACAACCCAATCAAAAACTGGGCAAGTGAACTAAATATACACTTCACAAAAGAAGAAACACAAGAGATCGGCAGCAAGATGGCGACGGAATAGGAGCCCCTGAACAAGCCTGTCTCAAAACTGTCTTAGAAACGCCTCGGGGGCTCAGAAGTAAACAACATCTCACAGACACAGAAGAACCAAAACCCCAAATCCAGTAACCTGAGTACGAATATGCAGACACAGAGTCTACCAGCTTCAGAATTCCACAGAAAGATGCAATCCCATGTCGGCAGGATCGGTAAGGAGCCATCTTACCCCAGTCCCTACGGCCGGGGCTAACAGCCCCTGGCACCACAGACAGATCTGAAGGAGAAACCAGAGTAGAATTCTGTGAGTGGTGGGGCCATCACAGCAGCAGATTGTGGGCTCCTGCCCCAACCGAGCACCTCCCCCTCCACTGCGCTACAAGCCCCCGCGATCCCCAGCACTCTGCATCGGAGCCCTGCGTCATCCAAGACCTGGGAGGCCCCTGTGCCCCGCGCCCCCGTGCCCCACACCCTGCCCCGCTCCCCATGTCCCGCCTAGGCAAGCTGCGCCATCCTGCACAACCAGGTGGCCAGCCACACCCTCCCATGCAAGACCAGGGCGGCCCCTGGCCCCTGTGCCCCGCCTAGGCCAGCGGCACCTTTCCCTGCCACCCAGGCAGCCAGACACGCCATCCCGGGCAACCAGCCACATCATCCCATGCAACTAGGGTTCCCAGCTGAGAACCGGGCACCCCACATTCCGCGGCCGCGCCCCTAGCCGAGAACAGGGCGCCCCGTGCCCCTGCACACTGTGGCCCCATGCCCCCCACCCTGCAGCCCCGCACCCCATGCCCTGCGGCCCCGCGCCCCCAGCCCAGAAACGGGCATCCCGCGGCCCCACGCCCTATGGCCCCACGACACGCCTACACAAGCTGTGCCATCCTGCACAACTAGGTGGCCAGCCATGCCCTCCCATGTGCGACCAGGGCGGCCCCGCCCCCTGCGCCCCGCCTAGGCCAGCAGCACCTTTCACTGCCACCCAGGCAGCCAGATATGCCATCCCGGGCAAGCAGCCATAACATCCCATGCGACCAGGGTTCCCAGTCGAGACCCAGCCCTGTGTCCCCAGCTGAGACCCAGGCACCCTGCGCCCCCATGCCACACGGCCCCATGCCCCACGGACCCATGCCCCCAGCCGAGACCCGGGTGTCCCGTGCCATCGCAGCCCCGTGCACCGCCTATGCAAGCCACGCCATCTTGCCTCTGGCACCACCACTTGAAACCCGCATGACCCTCCACACTGCCTCAGAGCCAGGGCACGAACCGGCAGCACCACTGAATCTCAGGAGCCCAAGCACCTCATGAAGGCCTGCGTGTGATCTTTAGCACCGTGCCTCAGCACCTGTGCACCCTCAGGCACCACCACCGGATACCCAGAGCTTGCACCCCCCGGGGCCTATGTGAGATACCCAGCACTGTGCATCAGAGCCCGGGCAACCTCCAGTGATGCCCGCTGAGATCCAGAGCATGTGTGCAACTGAGCCTTGGAGACCAGGTATCTTCTGGCAAAGTCACCCGCGCCTTGGAGCCCATATCAAACACCACGCTTTGAAGTGCACCTCATGTGCCAACACCCAAGCTCCAGATTCTGTGTGCCCCCCCCACGCACACACCGCGACTCGGTCAACAAGACGGAAGAGAACCACAGCCTGCAGCGTACTGACTCAATTGGGTCAACAGGGACCAACAAGAGGTCTTATACATAGAAAGGAAGATGATGTGGAGGCAACAGAAACACAAAATGGAAAACACCGAAAATCTGAGAATGAGGAACAGTGAATAAACAAGAAACACTCACAATGCATCAAGTAGGATTACTGATACGGACCTACAGGAAATTCAAGACAGAGAATTCAGAATTTTGATCTTCAGAATGATGAAAGGCCTCAAAGAAAGCATAGAGGAGATGAAGGAAGAATTTGAGGCTCTAAGAAAGAATCAGAAAGAAACACTGAACGAAATGAAGGAGTCAAAAACCGAATTAAAGACTGCAATAGAAACCAACTCTAGTAGGCTTGACCACATGGAAAACAGGGCATTACTCCTGGAAGACAGTTTATTCAAAACTGAAAACACAGCCAATGATATACAGAAGATATTACAACAACACACCCTGGCCATCCAAGAACTACAAGACAATACAAGACGTCCTAATCAAAGGATAAAAGGCATCAAAGAAGGATTAGAAACACAGACTAAGGGTATAAGAAACCTATTCAAAGAAATAATTGCAGAGAACTTTCCAAAATTAGAAAAGGACTTGGACATTTACATACAGGAGGCAAATAGAACACCGTCAAGACAGTACCAAAGAAGGACCTCACCACGCCACTTAATAATTAAAATGTCTAACGTAGAGGCCAAAGAAAGAATCCTAAAAGCAGCAAGAGCAAAAGAAAGGGTGACATACAGGGGCAAAACAATAAAAATTACCCCAGACTTCTCAACCCAAGTCAGGAATACCGGGAGGGATTGGTATGGAGTACTCCGGACCCTGGAAGAAAACAACTTCCAACCAAGACTGGTATATCCAGCAAAGCTATCATTTAAAATTGATGGAGAAATAAAAATGTTCCATGATAAACAAAGACTTAAAGAATTCATGAGGACCAAGCCAACACTGGAGAAAATCCTAAAAGAAATAAATCACGAAGAAGGAAAAACAAGCCATTTTCAGAACCACAGGAGAGGTGAACTACACCAGGTAGGCAACTAAACAAGGAGATTTGTCACTACAGCAAACAGAAAATAAAACTCAAAATGACAGGAAACAACAATCATATCTCAATAATAACATTGAATGTCAAAGGACTCAACTCCCCAATTAAAGGCATAGACTGGCAATGTGGATTAAAAAGCATAATCCAACTATATGCTGCTTACAAGAAACTCACCTTCTAGCCAAAGATACTCATACACTAATGGTAAAAGGATGGAGAAAGATATACCATGCAAATGGAGATTGAAAATAAGCAGGGGTAGCAACACTTGTATCTGACAAAACAGACTTTAAGCTAAAACACATCAGAAGAGACAAAGCAGGTCACTTCTTACTAATAAAAAGAACAATCCAACAAGATGATATAACAATAGTAAACATCTATGCCCCAAATGTTGGTGCACCCGTATTCATAAAACAAATTCTTCAGGACATCAGGTCCCAATAGACCCAAACACAATAATACTGGGAGACTTCAACACACTACTCACGCCACTAGATTGATCATCCAGACAAAAGATGAATAAAGATTGTTCAGACCTAAAGAAAACCGTAGACCAAATTAATCTAATAGACATATACAGATTATTTCAACCAGCAACACCTGAATACACATTTTTCTGTTACCCATGGAACATTCTCCAAAATAGACCACATACAGTGTCACAAAGCAAGCATCAGCAAATTCGAAAGATGTAATATAATTCCCTGCATCTTCTCAGATCACAATGGAATGAAACTGGAAATTAACAACAGGAAGACCAAAAGTAATCACATAAGTACATGGAGACTGAATGATACACTTCTGAATGAAGAATGGATCAGAAAAGAAATTTAAAAAATTCCTGGAATTAAACAAAAATAGAGACACGACGTACCAAAATCTATGAGACACGTTGAAGGCAGTGTTAAGAGGAAAATTTATAGCACTGAGTGCCCACATAAGAAAAACAGAAGACATCCAAATAAACCTAATGACACACCTCAAGGATCTTGAAAAACAGGAACAGTTGAATCCCAAAGCCAGTAGGAGGCAGGAGATAACTAAAGTCAGAGCAGAAATTAATAAAATAGAGAATAAAAAAACAATAAAAGAATCAACAAAACAAGAAGCTGGTTCTTTGAGAAGATTAACAAGATTGAAAACCACTAGATAACCTAACCAAAAGAAGGAGAGAATCAGCCCAAATTGCCAAAATCAGAAATGAAAAAGGGGACATCACCACAGATAGTGAAGAAATCCAGAGGATCATAAGAAACTACTTTGAAAACTTATATTCCAATAAAATGGAAAACATGGAGGAAATCAAAAGATTTCTAGACACATACAACCTACCTAAATTGAACCAAGAGGATATAGAAAACCTGAATGAACCAATAGCAAGCACAGAGATAGAAACAGCAATAAAAAGTCTTCCCTCAAAGAAAAGCCCAGGTCCAGATGGTTTTCTGGCCAAATCCTACAAAACCTTTACAGAAGAACTAAAACCAATTTTTCACAAACTATTCCGTGCAATTGAAAGAGATGGAATTCTTCCAAATTCCTTTTATGAGACCAACATCACATTAATACCAAAGCCAAATAAAGACACTTCAAGAAAAGAGAATTACAGACCAGTATCATTAATGAACATAGACGCAAAATTCTAAATAAAATACTAGTCATGCGCATTCAAAACCATATTGAGAAAATCGTATATCATGACCAAGTTGGTTTCATCTCAGGAAAGCAAGGCTGCTTCAACATACGCAAAACAATACATGTTGTTCACCATATAAATCGAACTAAAACCAAGAGTCACATGATCATTTCAATAGATGTGGAAAAAGCATTTGACAAAATTCAACACCCATTCATGCTAGGAACTCTACAGAAAATCGGAATAGAGGAACATACCTCAACATCATTAAATCAATATATAAGAAACCCAAAGCTAACATCCTATTGAACATGGGAAAATTGCCAGAATTCCCCTTAAAAACAGGAACAAGACAAGGATGCCCACTATCTCCACTTCTTTTCAATATAGTCCTCAAAACTCTTGCCAGAGCAATAAGACAAAAGAAGAGTATCTAAGGGATTCAAATAGGAAAAGAAGAATTAAAATTATCTTTATTTGCAGATGACATGATCCTATATCTAGAAGACCCAGAGAACTCAACCAAAAATCTACTAGAGCTGATCAATAAATTCAGCAAAGAAGCTGGATAGAAGATCAACCTAAAAACATCGGTAGCTTTCATATATGCCAACCATGAATCCACTGAGAAAGAAATCCAGAAAACAATTCCATTCACAACAACTTAAAAACCAATCAAATATCTAGGAATAAACTGAACCAAAGAGGTAAAAGACCTCTACAATGAAAACTATAGAACACTAAAGAAAGAAATTGAAGAAGATCTTAGAAGATGGAAAGATCTCCCCTGCTCTTGGATAGGCAGAATAAATATTATCAAAATGGCCATTCTGCCAAAAATGATCTATAGAATCAATGCAATCCCTATGAAAATATCAACATAATTTTTCACAAATCTAGAAAAATCAGTCATTAATTTTATATGGAGAAACAAAAGACCCAGAATAGCCAAAGCAATTCTCAGGAATAAGAATCTTGCAGGAGGCATAACAATTCCTGATTTCAAATTGTACTACAAAGCTATAGTAATAAAAACAGCATGGTACTGGCACAAAAACAGACACATAGACCAGTGGAACAGAATAGAAGATACAGAAACAAATCCA
>PVJS01041615.1:0-17879 GCA_004027185.1 Glis glis
ATTGAACGCAGGGGCGTTCTACCTCCGTGCTACACCCCCGGCCCTATTTTTTTATGCTTTATTTTTGAAACCGGGTCTCACGAAGTTGCAGAGGGCCTCACTAGGGAGAGAGAGAGAGAGGGACAGGGAGAGAGAGAGAGAGGGAGGGAGAGAGAGAGGGAGAGAGAGAGAGGAGAGAGGAGAGATAAATCACGCGCGCCCGCGCATGCGCGATGAGGTTGGCCGCGAACTCGGATCCTCCGGTCTCCGCCTCCCAAAGTACTGGGGTTACAAGGGTGCGCCACCACGCCCGGCACATCTGGCTTTTTTAAAAAAATCAAATTCACCAAGAGACATAAACTTTTTTTATAATTTTTTTTTTTTTTGTGGTACTGGGGATTGAACCCAGGGGCGTTCTACCTCCGCGGTACACCCCCGGCCCTATTTTTTTATACTTTATTTTGAAACCGGGTCTCACGAAGTTTCGGAGGGCCTCACTAAGGAGAGGGAGAGAGAGACAGGGAGAGAGAGAGAAACAGGGAGAGAGAGCGAGAGAGCTGAGGCTGGCCACAAACCTGGATCCTCCGGTCTCCGCCTCCCAAAGTACTGGGATTTCAAGCGTGCGCCACCACGCCCGGCTATAATTTTTTTTTGTAATGTGAGAATAGAATGAAACTTCGTGGATTATTGAGGCCACAAACTGTCTAGAATCAATAGTAATACTCGAAGCCCTAATTCCTGGCAGATGTCCTGCAGATGGGTGTTTATGGACCCTCTAATGGGAGGTACCACCCTCTTTCAGTCTGGACTGTAATGCTCAAGTATTCACACTTTGCAGTAGCTTAACTCCAAGGTGTGTTTCCAGTTCTGTTCACTTGTTTCCATGGACAGGATCTCAGATAGATTATGGTCCTGACAAACTAAATGAACCAGCCCAATCGGTCAACCAGGGATGTAGATCAGCCATCATGTGAGTTCACGTAAATCTGTAGGAGTTGTCCTGGGGAGTATAAGACTTGCAACTGTCTTATATTCTGTTCTCCTTACCCCAGATAGGAGAAACCCATACAGAAAGTACATGAAGGAGAAATTTCGTTCCATCTGGGATAGGGAACTTCCAGTCCCTGATGGCTTTTATAGGGACACCTGCCAACATGAGTTTATGGCGACACACAACGCATGTACTATTGACACTGGGCCTGCCACCGTGGTTCTGAGAGGTCCTGAAGGAACCGGAAAAACAACCTTATTGCTAAAAGTGATGTTGGAATGGGCAGAGGGAAAGTTCTGGAAGGACAGATTCACATTTGTTTTCTTCTTCAATGTCTATGAATTGAACTCTAACATGGAGACGAACTTAGTGGAGCTCATCTCCAGGGATTGGCCTGCATCTTCAGAGATAATCAATGACATTTTTTCCCAGCCAGAGAAAATCTTGTTTATCATGGATGGCTTTGAGGAATTGAAACTTGACTTGGAGTCTCAGACTAACCTGTGTGATGACTGGAGGCAGCGGCAGCCAGCACAGGTTATCCTGAGTAGTTTGTTGCGCAAGAAAATGCTTCCAGAAGCCTCTCTGCTTCTGGCACTGGGAAAAATAAGTCAGCAAAAAATTTATGGCTTACTGCATAATCCAAAGGACATATACTTTTACGGATTCTCTCAAGACACGCTGAAGTCCTATGTCTACTGCTTCTTCCGCGACAGGAACAAAGCCAAGCGAGCCTTCACATTTTTGAAGGGGATCGAGCCCCTACTTTCTCTGTGCAGCAGCCCCCTCACGTGCTGGATGGTCTGTTCTAGTTTAAAAAGGCAGCTAGATATTGGAGAAGAACCTGAAATCATTTGTGAAAACTGCGCAGGTCTCTATGTATCCTTTTTAGCCACTGCATTTAAAGGAAGAAATGAGAATTGCCTGACCAAGCGGGACCGAGCGCGATTTACAAGCCTGTGTGTCTTGGCTGCAGAAGGAGTGTGGACACAGACCTTTATGTTTTGCCAAGAGGATCTTGGGAAGAGAGGGATCTCTCAATCTGATGTTTCGGTGTGGCTGAGCATGAAACTTCTTCAAAGGAAGGAATTTTACTTTATCTTTCACCACATGTCTATGCAAGCATTCTGTGCCGCCATGTATTATTTGCTCAAACAACCTACGGATGGTCCTAACCCGGCCATTGGCAGTGTAACCCAGCTTATAACAGCAAGCATGACCCAAGCTCAAACCCACTTGTCCCAGATGAGGTTATTTTTGTTTGCAATTTCAAATGAAAGAATAATGCACATACTGGAGACATCTTTGGGTTTTCTAGTGTCCAGAGAGTGTAAGCAGGAGATGAGCCAGTGCCTGCGTGACATAAGTGAACGTGAGGCCAGCGAGAAGGTGGTGAATTTCCAGGAACTGTTTGAGGCTCTATTTGAAACCCACGATGAAAACTTTATAAGAGGAGTGACGAGTTGCTTTGAAGAAATTTCCCTCAATATCGATGATACGGATCCATTGACGATAGCCTCATTCTGCCTACAGCATTGTGAAAACTTGAAGAAAATTCACCTGCGTGTACAGAAGATTTTCTCAGGGGACGCTACGACCACTGCAGAGTGAGTCTGTCCGCCCCCCCCCCCCCGTTATGGTTTGCTCCTGGGTACACTGGATATTTTATGGCTTCAGTATTTTCGCGCTTAAGAGTGTGGAGGCTGTAATGAGAGAGGCTTCCTGTGGGGCCCTGGCAATGCTATTTGCTAGCTGTGCGATCCTGAGCAGCAGCCTCCTGAACTTTTTCCTTCTGTACAAAGAGGAATAAGCACTTTACCCACTTTCCCAGGGCCAGTGTGAGGTGGAGAGCAAGCAGTTTTCACTGCTGTCATGACTGCTCTGTCCCCTCTCTGTGCATGTCCAGCATGTCCTAGTGACTACAGTGGGGGCCTCCTGCCCCTTTCCTGGGTCGTGTCCCTGTGCCTCTTTCTGTGCTGATTTTTGCCTCCCTGTTATTCATGGGGTTCAGACTACCAGCTCTCAGGTGCACAGCACCTTTCTTGATGTTTTGGGATTCAGTGTCCGATTCACTGAGGGGTCAGCAAATACCAACCCTTGCTTACATAGCCATCAATTGTCCTTACCCCAAAGAGAAGGAAATGGGGACAGAACAAGGTTGAGAGCTCATCCAGGGTCACAGAGGGAGGGAGTGGTTCCACCAAGGTTTGATCCCACCTGATCTCGCCTCCAGGTTCCCTTTGTTAACCTCTATGGCAGGTTGACTCCACTTAGCTGGCTGAACTCCCTGTCCAAGGCTGGCTGTCTTTCAGCTTTGAGGAGCTTTGGGAATGGTGTGTTTGGGGGAATGTCTCTAATCAAATTTAGCCACTGGAAAATCATGGTCTTTGTTCTCTCGTAGTTACAATCAGGCTATCCACTTTTGGCAGGAATTTTGCTCAGCGTTCGCTGCCAGCCCGAACCTCCAGGTATTGGAATTGGACAACTGTTGCCTCAATGATGACTCCATGATGATTTTTATGAAAGCAGTGGCCCAGCCTGCATGTAAACTCCAAAGCTTGCTGTAAGTTTGATATGAACCTGTCTAAGTAGATGGCAAAGTTTTCTTCTCTTGAATTTTTGAAGAATACCAGTGCATAAGTGCAGAGCTGGAATCCATGGTGTTCAGTAGAGTAATACCAGGACTCACATACATAAATTTTAGCCAGGCGTGGTGGCGCATTCTTGTAATCCTGGAACTTGGGAGGCTAAGACAGGAGGATCGCAGGTTCAGGACCAGCCTCAACAACTTAACAAGACACAGTTTCAAAATAAAAAGTAAAATCCGGCTGGGGGTATAGCTTGGAGGTAGAATATCCCTGAGTTCAATCCCCAGTACCACAAAAAGTTTTCATTTTAATGTGTCGTATGTTTATATACCTGTATATAATCTGATTTGCAAATACCTATATATCTGGTTTACAAATACCTGTATATCTGGTGTGTATATGTTTCAGCCAGTATTCTTACCGCTGTGACCTGCACAACTTAGAGGAAGAAAGATTTTTTAATTTATTTTTTGCGGTACTGGGGATTGAACCCATGGGCATTCTATCTCTGAGCTACACCCCCAGCCCTATTTTTTTTTATTTATTTTGAAACAGGGTCTCACTAAGTTTCAGAGGGCCTCACTAAGTAGCTGAGGCTGGCTGTGAACCTGGATCCTCCTGTCTTAATCTCCCAAGTACTGAGATTACAAGCATGCGCCACCACGCCTGGCTTAGGAAGGAAGATTTGCTCACAGTTCTGGAGTTTTCAGGGGTTCAGTCCATGTCAGGTCTGGTTACATTGGTGGAGCTCAGGGCATGGCATCTGCAGGCATGAGAGAGAGCTAGTGAAAGGGATTCAAGGACACATGCACAGTTCCTAAGGCCACACCTCCAGGGACTCACCTCTCCCAGCCACACTCCACCTGCCTAGGTTACTACCCAATAAATCCATTACAATGGATTGATCCACCGGTGAGATTATAACCCTCATGATTTAATTATATCAACTCTGAACATCAATTCATGAGCTCTTTCTGGGGACATTCTATATGTAAACCATAACAGTATATAAAAGCCAACATGAATCGATCATGCTCTTGACACAGCATTAACTGTTAATACTGTGATAAGACCTATTTGTATCAGGAAGAAATTGGAACACAAAGGCATCAGGTAATTTTTCCAACCTTACAAAAAAAAAAAAAAAGAAAAGCCACAGTTTAGATCCAGTGTTCTTTAACTCCGGAGCCAAGGTCTATGATCACTACAAAGTTGTGTCCTTTAAAAATACCCTCTTAGAGCCGGGCGTGGTGGTGCATGTTTGTAATCCCAGTACTTGGGAGGCTGAGACAGGAGGATCCAGGTTCACGACCAGCCTCAGCTACTTAGGTCCTCCGCAACTTAGTGAGACCCTGTTTCAAAACAAAGAATAAAAAATAGGGCTGGGGGTGTAGCTAGGAGGTAAAATGCCCCTGGGTTCAATCCCCAGTACCACAAAAAAAAAAACAACAACCCTCTTAGTGCTTAAGTGGAAATGGTTCTATTGTTTGGGGTGTACAGTTGGGAGCATTCGTTCAAATGTGAACATCTTGCCAGGCATGGTGGCACACGCCTGTAATCCCAGTACTTGGGAGACTGAGATCGGAGGATTGCAGGTTTGAGACCAGCCTCAGCAAGTTAGACCCTGTTTCAAAATAAAAAATAATAAAAAAATGGTTGGGGGTGTAGCTTGGAGGTAGAATGCCTCTGGGTTCCACCCCCAGTACCATAAATAAATATACAGACAGATAAATAGATAAACACACAAACAGTGAGCATGTCTGTTGTGCTTGAGGCACTGTGCTGGATCTTGGAATGCAGCACGGTACAAACAGTCTGTCCCTGTCCTTGAGGGCTCAGTTTAAGATGGGATAAGTCTGAGTTAGTTTCCTAATAAATGCCTCTGATGTTATGTGGAAGTGCAGGGAGGGAGTGGGGAAATGGAGATCTAAGCAGCTTGAGCTTTGATGCTTGTCTGGCATCTGAAGATCCCAGTGAGAAATAACTTACGGTCAGGAGTAACCAGAATTCCAAAAGCAGCACTTCAAGGCTAAGCCTGGAAGGAAGGAAGACCTGTGCAAGAGAGGTCTAGCTTTGCGCTTGCACCTCCTGGCATGACTCCGTTTTCTTATCTTTTCAGGTGTAACTTCATGTCCAACTTTGCCTGTGGACCATACTTCTTCAAGACAATTATTAACAACACTAACCTGAAGTGCCTGAACATGTATGGTACCAGTCTATCCACAATCGGGGTGAAGTTCATGTGTGAGGCGCTCAGGCACCCACTGAGCAACATAGAAAAACTAGTGTGAGTCCGAGGGCTGGGAGGGCCACATGCTCTGCTCTCAGTGTGCACTGTGAGGTTTGACTTTGTCGGTTTCCTTTCCTGGAGGTCCCCATGTCGGCCTCCATCTTTCCTGCTGTCCATCTTTTCAGTGTCTAAGACTTCCTGGTAGGCAGGCATGGGTTGTAGAGGATGAAGCTTCTCTTAGAAGGTAGGCCCCACCTCCCCACCCCGAAACCCGCTCAGATCAGAAACTGCTCCGGGCATCTTGCCCTATACTTTCTGGTTCTACCCTTCACCAGACCAGCCAAGTCTAGGACTCCATTTCCCCTGGGGATATTTATGGAAACATGAAATTAGCAAGTGTGTTAGTGATCACAAGTGTGCTCTTCTGACCTGGCAGATGACAACACTGAGCCAGAGGGAGAGTGACTACTTGCTCAATACAATTTCTTCTTGAAAGTGACCCAGGCTGTCTTCACCCTAAATGGGTGACTTCTAGGCAGAGCCAATCCATTTCCCAGCAGAAATAGCCCCAGGAGGTCATTGAGGCAGCGTGAACAAAACCAGCTCGTGAACTTACCTGGGGAATATGCTCTTGTCTCCCAGTCCAGGGTCTCTAGTCTTCAGTGACTGCTGCAAATGCATGTGTTTGGACACTGTGTTGATGTCGTGCATGGAGCCTCAGCAGTCCAAGAGCAGACTCTGTGCACAGGGTTATCCCAGCACACAGGTTGCTGTGGATCACACTGATCCTTCCAGCTGTTTCCCTTTCACGGCAGCTTTTTCTTTTAACTCACCACTCAGGGAGATCTTGCGAAAACACTTTAGAACTTGGCTCCATTTCCGTTATGCCATTTGCTGAAGGTTTTTTTTTTTTTTTTTTTGGTGGTACTGGGGATGGAACCCAGGGGCCTTTTACCTCTGAGCTACACCCTCAGCCCTATTTTATTTTTTATTTGGAAACCAGGTCTCGCTAAGTTGCTGAGAACCTCACTAAGTTGCTGAAGCTGGCTGCAAACCTGTGATCCTCCTGTCTCAGCCTCCCAAGTACTGGGAGTACAAGCGTGTGCCACCACGCCCAGCTTGCTGAAGGTTTATGTATTGCATGTAAATAATAAGTGGGTAGCCAATGCAAGAAAGGCAGGAGTCAATGCCGGGCGTGGGGGCGCACGCTTGTAATCCCAGTACTTTGGGAGGCAGAGACCGGAGGATCTGGGTTCGTGGCCAGCCTCAGCTCTCTCTCTCCCCATCTCTCTCTCTCTCTACTTAGTGAGGCCCTCCGCAACTTCGTGAGACCCGGTTTCAAAATAAAGTATAAAAAATAGGGCCGGGGGCGTAGCACGGAGGTAGAACGCCCCTGGGTTCAATCCCCGGTACCGCAAAAAAAAAAAAAAAAAAAAGAAAAGGCAGGAGTCAAGTGTAGACATGCTAGGTTGGAGTTGCTGCCTCTCTGGGGAAACCAGCTGTGCTCCTGATGGACTTCCATTGGGTATTGTGGTGGGAGATCCCACAGTTGGGTCCAGCTCAGTGGTGGTCAACAAGGGTCAGTTTGTTCCTTGGAGGATGCCAGTGTTTGGAGACATGATTGATTGTGACAGCTGCATGGTGAGGGTGCTGCTGGAATCTAATGGGTAGGGTCCTGGTGCTACTAAAGCTCATGGTGTGTGCAGCACAGAACCCAGGCCCCAGATAGCAACAGCACTGGGATCGAGAAGCCTCTTCTACCTGGCAAAGTGCTCTAGGATAGCATGACTCTTTTCCTTCTTCCCAGGGGTGTTCTACCTCTGAACTACACCCCCAGCCCTTTTTATTTTGAAATAGGGTATTGCTAAGTTCTTTAATGCTAGCCTCAAACTTGAAATCCTCCTGTCTCAGCCTCCCAAGTACTGGGATTACAGGTGTGCACCACCATGTCTGGCTTATATGCTTTTTTTTGGACTGGGGATTGAATACAGGGGCATTCTACCTCTAAGCTATGCCTCAAACCCATTTTAATTTTTTTAATTTGAAACAGGGTTTTGCTATGTTGCTGAGTTTGGCCTCGAACCTGTGATCCTCCTGTCTCAGCCTCTCAAGTACTGGGATTACAGGGCTGTATCACCACGCCCGGCTGGGCACAGAATTCTTGGTTAACAGTTTATTCCCCCACTTCAGTATTGAAAACCTCATGCCACTCTCTCCTGGCCTGTAAGGTTTCTGCTTAGAAGTCTGCCATCAGGTGAAATGCGGCACTCCTATGTGTTATTCGTTTCTTTTCTCTTGTAGCCTTGAGAATCTTTTACCCGTAAGAGCTTGATTATGAAATTTGGGGTAGACTTAGTGGGTTAAATTTGACTAGGGACCATTGACCTTTTTGTGCCTAGATATTTATCTCCTCTAGGTTTGGTAAGTTTTCTGATATATCTTTGAATATGCTTCCTACTTCTTTGGTATTCTCAAATCCTTCTTAAACCCAAATAGCCCAAATATTTGCTTTTTTAATATTGTCCCCAGGTGTTCCTGGCTTTCTTCATTTCTCTTCATTCTTTTTTCTCCTCCAACTTATATTTTTAAATAACCAGTCTTTGAGCTCACTAATGGTTTGATCTGCTATTGATGCCTTCTCTCACTTTTTAAGTTTTACTGAGTGTACTTTTAAACAGCTCAAGAATTTGATTTTTAAAATTGCTTCCATCTAGCCGGGCGTGGTGGCGCACGCTTGTAATCCCAGTACTTGGGAGGTGGACATAGGAGGATCCGGGTTCACAGCCAGCCTCAGCTACTTAGTGAGGCCCTCCGCAACTTCGTGAGACCCGGTTTCAAAATAAAGTATAAAAAATAGGGCCGGGGGTGTAGCTTGGAGGTAGAATGCCCCTGGGTTCAATCCCCGGTACCTCAAAAAAAAAAAAAATTTGCTTCCATCTCTTTGCTAGGTTTCTCTGTTAGAGTATTGAAAAGTTTCTCTGTTTTCTTCAATCTTACTGAGTTTACTTAAAATAGTTGTTTTAAATTCTGAGTTCTCATATACTGATTCCTGCCTGGTCAGTTTCTGGCACCTTATTTATTTGTTTTTTTGTGGTACTGGGGATTGAACCCAGGGGCATTCTTCCTCCGAGCTACACCCCCAGTCCTATTTTTTATTCGTTATTTTGAAAAAGGGTCTCACTAAGTTGCGGAGGGCCTCACTAAGTAGCTGAGGCTGGCTGCGAACCTGTGATCCTCTTATCTCATCCTCCTAAGTACTGGGATTACAAGTGTGTGCCACCACGCCTGGCTTCTGGCACCTTATTTTGAGTAGTGGTGAGGTCACAATTTCCTGAGAGCTTTTGATGCTCATTAGTATGGAGGTCCTTTGGGCATTGAAGGATCAGGTATTTATTCCAGTCTTCCTAATCTAGCTTTGTGTCTACCTTTCCAAAAATTCTAAACTGTTTATTTTCTCTGAGACTATAGTCACTTCCACTATTTGAGCACTAGATGGCGTACAGGTCCAGATATCCCAGGAGTCTGCTGGTGGTGTGTTGTCACTGTTTCAGTACCAGAGTGCAACCCAAGGCCAAGTTTATCCCAAATACTCTGTTGTTGGGTTGTTCAGAAAGAAATAAGAAGCTGGGTGTGGTGGCAAATGCTTGTAATCCCAGTACTTGGGAGGCCAGCTTGTGGCCCAAGACCACTATAACCAGCCACAGGTGATGCTGACTGGAGGAGAAGTCCCATAGGCTGGGGTCAAATGTCTGCCCCTTGCACTGGAGCTGGTCCAGAGGCTATGTCTGCAGGTTGGCAAGGGGCTGGGGCCTTTAGGATCTGCTCAAAGGTAGGCTTCACCAGCCCCACACTAAGTTCCAGGGCAAACCCTTGTGCTTGCCACCCTGACCTCCCGGTGAATAGGGCCTTGCATCATACTTTGCGGCCTGAGGCTGGGGATGAGTGTGAGACCCTTGGCCTCCTGGGCCAAGGCTAAGCTGTGTCACACCTGAGTCTCACAGCCACAGGAAACTGCACAGTCTTGAGTACACTGAGGTCCATGCTGTAGCTGGTAGTGATGCAGACTGAGACAGTAAGACTGTCTTACTGGAGCACAGGCCTCTGCCTGGTGCCCAGAAAATACTAGAGTCCCATCTGTGAGCATTGGCCTGGTGATAGCTGTGCTGCTCAAGGTTCAGGGATGCCCACCTTGGCCACCTGGGCTGATGCTAAGCTGGGCCGAACCAGAGTCTCACAGCTGCAGGGGGCAGGTGTTCCCCAGGCCCACTCCAAGGCTGGAACTGATACTGCTGACACTTGGGTCTGTCCCACAGGCACTAGTGTCTCCATCTGCTCCTGGAGCTGGTCCAGAGGCTCCAAATGTGAGCTCTGGCCTGCATGTACTTCCTTCAGTTTTGACTGGGTGCTTGGTCTTACTGTGGCAGGCCTGGTTCTGCCTTATTACTGTTTATTACTGCTCTGAGGTAAAGTCTGAACTAGCTTTTGAGCTCTGCTCCCCAGGAGCTGGAAGCCTCCCCTCCCTCACCCCATCCGCTGTGCCTCTGGAGGTTGCAGGTGGTTGGTGGAGAGTCTTTTTACTTTTGGGTCTGGTGCAACTCCCAAAGCTCATTCCACGGATGTTGGCCTGGTGGGAGGGGTCTGGTGCAACTCCCAAAGCTCATTCCACGGATGTTGGCCTGGTGGGAGGTGACCTACGCTGTGGGTCTTTGCCCAGCGTAGGATTTCACCGTGGTGAGCCTGGTAATGGATTTCAAGTCTAAGGCCTGCACTCAATTCTCTCTACTTCCACCAAGCAGGAGGTACCTCTCTCCAGGCTGGGCTGCTGGGAGTTGGGGAGAGGGATGATATGGGGAACTCCTTCCTTCCTGCCTTCTTCAATGGATCTTTCATTTTGCTGTACTAAAAACAGGCACTATGTTCTCTTACCTGATTTCCTTGGCTCTTGTACTGGTAGTTTGGTGTGTGTGTAGCTGTTCAGCTTGGTGTTCCTGTGGCGAGAGCTGGCCAAGGATCTCAGCTGCTGTCTTACTTTATCTCATCAAATATGTCAAATAAAAATCTTACATCAGTTGACATGACCATGTGCTTTTCATCCATGGTTCTATTTATGTGGTGAATTATGTTTGATTTGCATATGTTGAACCATCCTTGCATCTCTGAATTGGTATCAGGGAGGCGGTGGTTTCATAGGATGGGGTTTGAAGTGTTCCCCCTTCACGTGGAATAATTTGAGGAACATTGGCATTAATAGTTCTTTAAAGGTTCTGGTAATCTGAGAATCCATCTGGTCCTGGCTTCTCTTTGTTGGAAGATTGTTTATTATTGATTCAATCTCATTGCTTATTATTAGTCTGCTGAGGTTTTCTATATCATCTAGGTTCAATTTTGATGATCATATGTGTCTAGAAATGTATTCATTTCTTCTAGATTTTCCAATCAAATGGAAATAGTTCCTAATGACCCTCTGGATTTCAGTAGTGCCTATTGTAATATCTTACCCACCATAGCACTTGTAGTACTGTGATTTACAGTAAGAAATGCATATTTTGGTCTTGATCAGTGGTTCTAGCACAGAGCTCAAACCCCTTGGAATTTCATGAGTAACAGTGGTACTAGTAGGATCTTTTGTTCTAAAGCTTGTTTCCATCCTGGTCCCTGACTCCTACTCTCTTGTAATTTCCTGGGTGATGGGAGCATCTTTTGTTCCAGGAGTTGACTCTTGGTGGGTCCAGGATGTGGGCTGCACACTAGCAGGGTGAAGCCATGATTAGATACTTGGAATGTTCAGCCTCAGCCCCATCATGAGGGAGAGGAGAGGGGTTGGAAATGGTGCTAATCTATCAGGCCTACGTGGTGAAGCCTTCATAAAAATCCCAAGAGGAGCTTGGAGAGTTTCTTGGTTGGCAAACATCAAGGTGGAGCAGCCCACCCCATGGGCAGAAGCTCCCGTCTCAGACCCTTCTAGACCTTGCCCTGTGTATGTCTCCATCTAGCTGTCCTTCATACATGTCCTTCATCACACCATTTAGTTAGTAACATGCTAAACTAGGACATGTGTTTTCCTGAGTCCCATGCTCTCAAATGAACTAATCAAACCCGAGGAGGCGTCACGGGAAGCCCCAGTTTATAGCCAGTGGTCAGAGCACAGGTTTAATGACCTCATGCCTGGCCTCTGAGGTGGGGGGCAGTCTTGAGGGACTGACCTTCCATCCTGTGGGATGTGTTTGACTCCTGGTTGAAGGTGCCAGGATGAAGGTGAATCGTAGGACATTAATTGGTATCTGCTGAGAACTTCTTGGCCTCTGAAAATCCCACATACCCTTTGGTGAATTTAGGTGAGCATTCTCTATTGAGTGTGCCGAGTGTTGTACTGAGTGTGAGAAGAAGAAAAGGAATGTGGCATTTTCTTGTGTGTGTGTGTTAATTGGGTTGGGACCCAGGGGCATTCTACTTCTGAGCTATACCCCTAACCCTTTTAGTTTAGTTTTTTTTTTTTTTTTTGCGGTACCGGGGATTGAACTCAGGGGCATTCTACCTCCGAGCTACACTCCTGGCCCTATTTTTTATTCTTTATTTTGAAACCGGGTCTCACTAAATTGCGGAGGGCCTCACTAAGTAGCTGAGGCTGGCCGCGAACCCAGATCCTCTGGTCTCAGCTTCCCAAGTACTGGGATTACAAGCGTGCGCCACCACGCCTGGCTTTTAGTTTTGTTTTGAAACAGGGTCTTGCTAGGTTGCTGAGAGTCTCACTAGGTTGCTGAGGCTGGTCTCAAACCTGCAATCCTCATGTCTCAGTCTCCCAAGTACTGGAATTACAGGAGTGCGCCACCATGCCTGGCTGAATTTGGTCTTTTCTTTCTTTTTCTTCGGTACTGGGGATTGAACTCGGGAGCACTCTACCTCTGAGCTACACCCCCCAGCCCTGTTTTTTATTTATTTTTTGAAACAGGGTCTCACTAAGTTGTGGAGGGCCTCACTAAGTAGCTGAGGCTGGCTGCAAACCTGCAATCCTCCTGTCTCAGCCTCTCAAGTACTGGGATTACAAGCGTGCGCCACCACGCCCAGCTTTTTTTTTTTTTGTGGTATTGGGGATTGAACCCAGGGGCATTCTTCCTTTGAGCTACACCCTCAGACCCTTTTATTTTTACTTTGAAACAGAATCTCGCTAGGTTGCTGAGAGTTTCACTACTTGCTGAGGCTGTCCTTGAACCTGTGATCCTCCGGTCTCATCCTTCCAAGTACTGGGATTACAAGCGTGCGCCGCCATGCCCAGCTGAATTTGGTGTTTTCTATCTCTTAGAGAACCATTGACAAATAATCAGATCATCATATTTACTGGGTTCCAGACACTCCTTTGTGGGGTGTGTCCTGTGTGTTATAGGATGTAGAGCAGCATCCCTGGCCTCTACCCACTAGATGCCACCAGCACCTTTGCCTTATTTGTGACAACAATTTCCCAAACCATTCTTTGTGTATCCCTGAGATCAAAATCACCCCTGGTTGAGAACCACCAGCTTAGATGTTTTCTTGACTTCAGTGGAAGCCATAACGACTCTCTAGGAAAGTCATGAAATTTTGTGTTTTTAAAAAGTCTAGGATGCAAATAGTGGGTCGGCAGTTGTGTTAGAATGGGGCAGTTGGTCAGTCCACAACCAATCTTGTGTGAACCATCTGAAGCCTTTGTTCACGCCCCGTGCTGTGTGTCTTGCCTGCAGATTGGGGAAGTGTGATATCACAGCGGAAGACTGTGTAGAAATCGCTGCTGTCCTGGTCCACAGTAACCGCCTGCAGCATCTCTCCTTGGCAGAGAATCCCATCATGGACGATGGAGTGGAGGTGTTGTGTGACGCCCTGAAGCACCCCAAGTGTGTCCTGAAGATTCTAGTGTGAGTTGGTCCAGGGGGAGTGTGCTTGGGGGAGGTCTCAGAAGTCTGCCGGATTCGTGCATGCATGGTAAATGAAAGCAAATGTATTCTGCCACTGACCTACACCTTTAGCATTCATTCATTCATTCATTTGTGGTGCTAGGGATTGAACCCAGGGGCTTTCTACCTCTGAGCTACACCCCCAGCTCTGTTTTATTTTTTTAAAAATTTTAACAGGGTCTTGTTAAGCTGCTGAGAGCCTCACTAAATTGCTGAGGCTGGCTTTGAACCTGTATGCCTCCTGTCTCAGCCTCCCAAGTACTGGGATTATAAGCATGCACCACCATGCCTGGTTCTTTTTTAATTTTGAGACAGGGTCTTGCCCAGGCTTGAACTTGCCATGTTCCAGCCTCAGCCTCCTGAGTAGCTAGGATTATGGGCATATGCCACCAGGCCCAGTTATTACTTTTTATTTTTTTAATTATTTATTTATTTTATTTTTTTGCGGTACCGGGAATTGACCCCATTTTACCTCCAAGCTACACCCCCGGCCCTATTTTTTATACTTTATTTTGAAACCGGGTCTCATGAAGTTGTGGAGGGCCTCACTAAGTAGCTGAGGCTGGCCGCGAACCCAGATCCTCTGGCTCAGCCTCCCAGGTACTGGGATTACAAGTGTGCACCACCACGCCTGGCCAGTTATTACTTTTTGAAAACTGTGTATATCTTTGGGTGTGGTAGTAAAATCCATTACTTAGGAAGCTAAGACAGGAGGATTTCAGGTTGGAGGATAGCCTTGGCAACTTAGTGAGACCCTGTTTCAAAATAAAGAATAAAAATGGGACTGGGGGTGTAGCTTGGAGCTAGAATGTTCCTGGGTTCAATCCCCAGTTCCCAAAACAAGAACAAAAGTAACGGATCAATTCCGACAAAGGTCAAGTATACAATACAGTATGAGTAAAGTTTCTTAAAACTCAAAAAGTTACATAAATATTGAAATGGTCACTATAGTCGAACAAATGAACATATCCATCATCTATAGATAGGACTTCTTTAGAATGTGTGACAAGAGTACTGAAGATGTATTTATAGCAAAATCTGAAATATATATAACAAAAATAAGCAAAAAAAATGTTCATCCAGTACATTCCATTAAACCAGATATACACATTGGTGCTCAGAACAGGTGATGATGCTCAGGGTCACTGGCCAGTGGTGATATGACCTGGGACTGGGGTTGGAGGTGCTGGTCTCCAGTTCCACACACTGATCTCTACTTTTTTTTTCTTTGTGGTACTGGGGACTGAACCCAGGTACATTCTACCTCGAGCTACACCCCCAGCCCTATTTTTAATATTTATGTATTTTTGGTACTAGGGATGGAATCCAGAGACATTCTATCTCCAAGCTATACCCCCAGCCCAATTTTATTTCTTATTTGGAATTTGGAAACAGGGTCTTGCTAAGTTGCTGAGAGCCTCACTAAGTAACTGAGGCTGGCCTTGAACCTGCCATCCTCCTGTCTCAGCCTCCCAGGTACTGGGATTGCAGGCATGTACCACCATGCCCGGCTTAATTTTTATTTTGAAACAGTCTTGCTAGGTTATGAGAGTTTCTTAAGGTTGCTGAGGCTGACCTAGAAACTGTGATCCTCCTGTCTCAATCTCCCAAGTACTGGGATTACAGGTGTGCGCCACCATGCCTGACTCTCTCCACCTCCTTCTTTCTTCTGTGTTTCTGTTACAGGTTTCCATCTCCCTTTTACAAATTTTTTTTTTTTTTTTGCCAGGAGTGGTGGCACATGCTTGTAATCCCAGTCCTTGGGGAGGCTGAGACAGGAGGATTGCAGGTTCGCGGCCAGCCTCAGCTACTTAGTGAGGTCCTCTGCAACTTAGTGAGACCCTGTTTCAAAATAAAAAATAAAATTAGGGCTGGGGGGTTGTAGCTCGGAGGTAGAATGTCCCTGGGTTGAATCCCCAGTACCGAAAAACAAATTTTTTTTGCACTTTTTTTTTTGCTATCAGGGATTGAGCCTAAGGGGTGTTCTACCTCTGAGATACATCCCCAGCCCCCCCTTTTCCTTATTATTAAACGGGCTTGCTAAGATGCTAAGGGCCTCACTAAATTGCTGAGGCTGGCCTTGAACCTGCTCTCCACCCTTCTCAGCCTCCCTACTGGGATTTATAGGCGTTCACCACTACTCCTGGCTACAAATTTCCATCTTCTCAAGTGACAGTGGAACCTGGAATGACCTGAAGGATTTTTTTTTTTTGGCACTGGGGATGGAACCCAGGGGCATTCTACCTCAGAGTTACACTTCCAGCCCTATTTTTTACTCTTTATTTTGAAACAGGGTCTTATTAAGTTGTAGAGGGCCTCACTAAGTAGCTGAGGCTGGCTTCAAACCTGTGATCCTGTCTCAGCCTCCCAAGTGCTGGGATTACAAGTGTGTGCCACCATGCCTGGCTATTGAAGGATTTTGCTGGAGGCAGCACAAGAGTATCCCCACAGTAAGTTGTTGTGGGCTGAGGACTCCTGCATTTGTCTCTGCAGGCTGTCGTACTGCTGTCTCTCCTCCACGTCCGGTAACTGCTTTGCCGAAGCCCTGCTGCACAACAGATCCCTGTGTCTGCTGGATCTGGGCTCTAACTTCCTGGTGGATGATGGAGTGGCAGCTCTCTGTGCAGCATTGAGCAACCCATGCTGTACCTTACAGGAGTTGTGGTAAGACCGGCTGTGGTCTCCTCCTCCTGCAGGGTTTCTGTCTTCAATACCTGCATTCAGGAGGAAGGAGGAATGGTCTGTGTCTGTGTCCCCAAATCCGTACATTGAATCCTAACCCCACGGTGATGATACTAAGTGGTGGGGCCTTGGGAAGGGGATTAAGTCATGGGAATGGAGCCCCCCTGAATAGAATTAGTGTCTTCATAAAGAGGTCCCAGGCAATGGCCGTGGTGTTGCACACTTATAATCCCAGTACTTGGGAGGCTGAGACAGAGGAATGCAGCTTTGAGGCCAGCCTGGGCAACTTAGTGAGGCCCTCAGCAACTTAGTGAGACCCTGTTTCCAAATAAAAAACAAAAAGGGCTGGGAGTATAGCTTGAAGGTAGAACTCCCCTGGGTTCAATCCCCAGTATCAAAAATATAAATAAAATAGAGGCCTCAAGTCCTGTGCTGTCCCTTGCACCATGCAAGGACACAGTGAGAAGGCAGCGTTCAGGAGCCAGGGCCTCAGCACACATTGGGCACCCACACCTTGATGTGGACCTCTGGCCCCAGAGCGGAGACTTAATTCCTGTTGCTGGCAAGTCGCCCAGGCTCTGGTACTTTGTTATGGCAGTCCATGTAGGCAGAAAGACAATGGCGTCTGCTGAAGAAACAAGACTGCACATTCGCCCCCCCCCCCCCCCCGTCTCCTCTCCTCTGGGCCATCCAGTGGCTGCTGACTGGGGAGCTGACTAAAGCAGCTGTCAGGACAGGGTGGCTCAGCATGCAGCTCTGGAGCTGGGTCTCAGGCACACCCTGGTGGAGTCCAGGGTGTCCTTGGGACTTGCCCAGCTGACTCAACCTCTCTCAGGTATGCATGAGAATAATGCAGTCCTCACCTGAAAGGATGGAGCTGGCCCGCTGGGATCATGCATGGGAAGAACTGTTATGGATAACATGTACTCAGTAGGTGTTAGGAGGTATAGCATGAGAGCCATCCATTCCTTCTACTAGGAACCAGAGACTTCTGGGTAGCTTCGTTAAGTTGGTAAATAACACACTCCAACATCCCTGTTCCCATGCACTTCCATTTCCTTGAGTGTCATGTACACACATGTTCACACATTAGGCATGTATGTGTACATGAGATGCAAGAATGTGTGCATGGCTAATATCATGGTTTCTCTATCTTGGCACTGTTGACATTTGCCCAGATCATTGGGCTGTCCTGTGCTGTTTAGCAGCATCTCTGGTTTCTGTCTAGTAGATTCCAGTAGTCTCTCTCTCCAGCATGGCAAACCAAAATGCCTCAAGACACTCCTGAAGGAATCCTGCCTGGAAAAAAATCAAGTGTGCATTAGAGCTACTGACACACATGTGTACATATATCAGACATATACATATATCCCTATGTATGGGTGTATGTATATACACATACTTCTGTTAACCATCTATTCCTGTGTCTATATATCTTTGTACCTGTTATCCAACCATCTTTTTTTTTTTTTTTTGCGGTACTG
>PVJS01041616.1:0-17880 GCA_004027185.1 Glis glis
CCCTATTTTTTATACTTTATTTTGAAACCGGGTCTCACGAAGTTGCGGAGGGCCTCACTAAGGAGAGAGAGAGAGAGAGAGAGAGAGAAAGAGAGAGAGAGAGAGAGACAGGGAGAGAGAGAGAGAAAGAGAGAGAGCTGAGGCTGGCCGCGAACCCGGATCCTCTGGTCTCCGCCTCCCAAAGTACTGGGATTACAAGCGTGCGCCACCACGCCCAGCTCCAGCCCTATTTTTTATTCTTTATTTTGAAACAGGGTCTCACTAAGTTGTGGAGGACCTCACTAAGTAGCTGAGGCTGGCCGTGAACCTGGATCCTCCGGTCTCAGCCTCCCAAGTACTGGGATTACAAGCGTGCGCCACCACGCCTGGCTGCCAGGCCAGGTTTGACCAGGTGAAGTAGGTGGGGCTGTTTTCACAAAGATAGGCTTTAATGGACCCAAGGTGACTATTAGCAGAACTCCAAAGCCTCTCGTTTTGCAGAGAGTGAAACTGAGACCCAGAGACCAGAAGAGTCTGGGTGCCAAGTTGCAAAGCAACTGAGCAGGGACACTGGGCCTCGAATGCCAGCTCTCATGGGGGCCGCATCTGGGCTCCGGTGACTAAATTAGAGCAGGAGACAGCTCTCAGATTCGCAGGACTGTGAGCAGAGATGCTGAAGTTTCCACATGAGTTACACAGATGGACAAAGAAGAGTGTAAGCCTTATTCTAGAGTTCTTCATGACTGGGCTAGCTCTTCCATGGGTCTGTGGAGTGTGTGCATATAGGCATACAGGACTCACTGGAAAGCACTACAGAAGTCCCCGCCACACACACACACACACACACACACACACACACACACACTCACATACACACACACACACACACTGTTTCACATCTCTAGTGTCAATCACTTGTAATCCACCAAAGCCCAAAATTATTACATAGAAAATTCCAGAAGTAAGCAATTCATACGTTTTAAAATAACTTTTATTTTAATTGTTCTATTTTATTATTAGTTAGTATTCACCTCTTACTGTGCCTAATTTATAAATTAAACCTTATCACAGCTATGTACATATAGAATAAACATGGAGCCTCTATATATATGATCCAGTATTCTATGTGGGGTTTCAGGCATCCACGGGGGGTCTTGGAAAAGGACAGGATGACCATTGGGTTTTATATTTCTTGGTTGCTCTGTGGTATGGGGAAGGGTCTGAGTTAAATTTTAGATTTCATAGGGCAAATCTCTGTGCAAGATAGAAACATTGAGTCAGCAATCTCCAAATGGGACTGTCTCCAGCATGGTAAACTAACCGACCAGGAGGGTCCAACAGCCAGTTAACTACAGGCTCTTTCCCGGGGTCTGCCCGCCACTCGGCTCTAGGGTGGTGTTCCAGCTCAGGAGGCTTCTCAGTGGGAGGGGAGACAGAGATCCACCCAGCACAAAGTCCCAGTGCACCCCTGAGAGTCTGGGACCTGGAAGCACCCTCCATTGCCAGGCCCACCCATGATCTACTTCGCTATGCCTGGGGGACCAAGGGCTCCCAATATCGGGGACAGCCATCCTGTGGAGGTCCCCAGACTTCAGAAGGAGAGCTGGTGAGCCCATCTGGGGGTGGGCAGCCTGAGCACTGCCCATGGGAACACAGTACTATCTACAACCAGCAAGACAGTGTTTAGCTGGGTTTAGCTTCTACCTGCTGCTGCAGAGCTGCAGAGAGCTGAGTCTACAGGCCCAGCGTACTCTCTGCGGTCACATCTAGCAACACTTCCTGCTTCCCCCCAGAGCTGGGGAGGGTACTGCGGCCTCCAGCCAAGGAAGGTGCGGTGCAGCCCCTGCTCAGCCCAGGTCTTGGCCTTGCCCAAACAGTACCATGCCAACAGCAAAATACAGAGAGAGAAAAATTCAGGGCTTGTGAGAGTTGGGAAAGGCAGGAGAAGAAGCCCTGTATTCATTCTTTCATTTCTTTTTTTTAGCAAAAACTATATGATGGAACTCCTGTCCCCCAGACCTGAAGTTAGGGCTATGCACACACACACACATACACGATCACACAGTTATATGTAATATCTATGCTGCAGGACATATTTGAGAGATAGTAGTAATGGCCTCACAGACATGGAAACAGGCCCTGAGGTTAAGTTTCCTGCTCAGAGTCAGAGAGACAGAGGCAAATGAGGGAATAGAAGAGCACCTTCTTTGTGCCCAGATCCGGGCAGAAGCAAGGGGCACCAGAGAATGGCAAACTCTGGTCACAGGCTCCAGCAAATCATGAGATTTCTGGAAATGGTCCTGGCTGGGTGTCTGGGGCAGGAAGCGAGGTGCTAAGGCCCAGAGAACAACTCCAGGCCTCAGGCCTCCGCGGCTCCTTCTGCACCATGCAGATCAGCGGCAGTTTCCACAACCGCCGGCAGGGGGCAGTGCACCTTGTCTTTTGGAGCCTCGGGGCGCTCTTGGGCAGCACCCGGGAAAGAAAACCTGGAGGCACCGCCCGCAGCTTCTAGGAACATGCCAGGAGTAGAGCGCGCGGCACGTAGTAGGTACTCAAGACAGGTCTGGAAGCCGGAAGGGCTTGACGGACTACATGAACTTGAATTCGGTAGTGCAAATGGGAGAGGAAGTGGAGAAGGGGCATCCCAGCCCCTTGCATTCTAGAGACCTTTTCAATAAAGTATTAATTAGCACCTACTGTGTGCCAGGCGTGGTGGCGACCCCTGAGCAACCTGGTTCCCTGCGCTTGCCGCTTCCCCGCTGGGGAGCCTCCTCCAAGTCTTCCCACATACACAGCCGCAGAGCGGGGGTGGGCGTTCGCTGTCTCCCTGGGGAACCATCTCGGCACAGATCCGCGGGGCGTGGGGACCCGCGAGGGCAATAAGCCAGGAGAGGAGAGAGGTCCCCCGAAACACACGTGAAAACCGGGAGAACGTCTGATGCGGTGATGCGGCGGGCTTGTCCCTGCCCTCAGGGTCACAGCCGTCTCCCTCTGCGGGACTCGCCGGGCCCACGAGACGCAATGACCGGCCCAGCCCCCACCCCTCGCGCGCTTCTGGGCGCGCACGTGTCCCCTGGCCGAGCGCCACCAAGCCCCGCGCGCGGCAGGCGCGGGCTAGGACCCTCTCGTAGGAGGGAGAAGAGGTTCCAGCGACACACAGAGCCCAGCTGATCCCGACACCCTTTCCGGCCGCAGGGCAGGAGAAGGCGCGCTCGGGTGTATCTGTGCCAAGCTGGGGCGCAGCGTCCACCCCCCATCTCAAGTTCAGCCGAGCTTCCTCCCGCAAGGTCACTCTCTAACACTCAAACGCGTAGAGAAAGGAGGAGCTGAAAGTTGCGCCACAGTCTCGATTCAGAACTAGTTGTGCCCCCACCAAGTCGCTCGGCCCGCGTGCCGCCCCTCACCGCCCCCGAGAGTTCCTGCAAGGGGCGGACCCTGCCCGGCGCAGGTCACACGGGCTGGAGAGGCAGACAAGTTGCTAACTTTTGTCATATTATTTCTTGGCAGCTGCGACGCCTAACGGGCCTGGGGAGGACTCGGAGTTTCCAGTTGCCACCAAACCACTACCCTCGCCGTGCTCCCTTCGCCCACCTGAACCCCCCACTTCCCACCATGCTGCGCCTGGCTGCCGGGTCCCAGGCGCCAACTTCTCCCCGGATCTGGAGCCCCGCGGGCTGGAGACATCCCAGGGGCCGGTAGCCTCCAACCAGGTCTGCGCCTGCTCACAGCGGATCGAGAGACTCGATGTGGGTACTGTCCCATGGCCTCTGGTCCGGATCACCAGTGGCCTCCACGCGCCCCCGCGGTGTCCCCGCCGGAGACCTCGGCTCCGCTCGCCAGACCCCGAGACCCGCCGCCCCCGGGGGTCTCCTCCCACCGGCGGCCCGGGCCGGGGACATCCACCCGGGTGCCGGGTGCAATGTCACTGGGGCCGCTCTGGGGACCGACCGCTGCTCCAGACCTCTGTAAGCTCCCCGCTGGGCTCCGGGCAGCTCCTCCAGTAAGCGTCGACGACCCCGGAGCTCAAGCCTGCTCCCAGACCCTCTCCAAAGCACCCAGTGAAGACGCGGCTGGGGAAGAGGTGTTCCTACCAGTTGTCTTCCTCTTGGCGCCTGGGGTCTTCAGTCCCACCTCGACTGTCACACCCTCCAAGTCTTATCCCCTTCTGTTCCCGGGTCCGGTCAGTCACCCCTGGACTAGAACACACGCGGAACAGCCGGAACCCCAACTAGCGCGGACGCAGTCCCCGGCGTACCCCGAGCAGCGTTCGGCCCCGCGCGCACTCACCACCGCGGAGACACGCTGGAGTTTCCCGGCTTGGGGCATGGAGGGGGTTCGCAGGAGTATGTAAGGGGGGGCGTCCCGAATACTCACCCCTGCCCAGCTCGCATCGCCTCTTCCTCCTCTCTCTCCTCCTCCTCTGCCTCCTCCCTCCGGTCTAGGGCTCTTTGTCTTTGCAAAGTGTCGAAACTGTCTGGCATAGTGGGCTCCGCCGGCGGAGGCTAAAGCCGGGGGAGCGGGAGGCGGGGTGAGGATGGGAGCGGTCTCGGGAACACCTTCCCCCGGGTGTAACGGGAGCGGGAGGCGGGGCGAGCGCGAGGGGCCGCCTCCCCTGGCCGCACGGGGCCCGGAGCAGGGCGCGCCAGAGCCCGGCCGCCGCCTCCCGGCGCGGCCCTCCCCTTCCTCCGCCCTGCGCCCGCCCCCGGCGCCCTGCGCTCCCCGCGCTCCTCCCGCCCGGCTCGGCTCGGCTTTCCCCTAGCTGGGGCTTCCTGCGAGCCGAATATAGCTCAGCCGAGCCACGTGGGCCGCTGCGGGCTGGGCTGAGGACGGGCCGGGGAGATGCCAGAGGCGGCGGTGGCGGCGCCGGGACAGGATCTCCGCCCTGCAAGGGGCTCTGCGGGGACAGCTCCGCGACTCCGTGGGTGCGGGCCGCCGCCGCAAGCTGGCGAGGCTAGGGAAGAGCGCACGGGCTGCCTGGGGCCGGTGGGGTTAGTCCCGGGGAGGAGGCGATGGGCGCGCACCGAGTGGACGCGGCGGTGTCCAGAAGAGCCCGAGTCGGTGCGCGGTGGCGAGAGGGGCCGATTCCCCTGCTGGCGACCGGGCAGAGCCGCCGGCTTCCTCTAAGGGCGCGGGACTCGAGGTGGGATTGAGGGAAGAGGGAGGGAGGAGCGCTGCGGGGCGAGGGGACTGGAGAGGCCAGAGCTCCGGACCACGCATCCCGGGTTTGGAACTGCAGAGCTGGTCGCGCTGTCTCGCCCCGGACCTTCTCTCCAGCCGGCGGCGGGTTTTCCTGGTGTTTGCAGAGGCTGCAGCGCGGTCCCAAGCCAGGCGAAGGCTGGGCAGTGGGAGCCGGGGCAGCCCCCAGGCAGCCTGAGGTGTGGGCTGTCGGATTTGAGGATTCGGTTTGCGGTTATTACGCCCTCCCCCTTTTATAGGGAAGCGAGGGCGGAGGCGACTTCATTTGCTGAGTGGCACAGTGCTGGGCTTGGAGGCCAAATGCTGTGCCGAGATTTAAGAGGCGTTTCTAAACATCTGGCTTTTCCGCTCTTATCCCCTCGCTGGGATTATTACCTCTTTCACAACTTTTCTGTGGATTGTTAAGAGGAAAGCAGCAGGGCGAGACTAGGGTCAACTTCCTTCTTCCAGCGTTCAGTTGTTCCAGAAAGCCTTTTGCAGGGAATTCCTAGCCCGTCTTTCCTGGGAGTGCTGCCTAGTGTAGGGATCAGCCCAGGGGCAAATCCTGTGCCTCCACTCTAACCATGGGTGATCTCCGCTTAGTTACAGGGTCCCCCGGTTCCTCTTAAGTAAAAGTGGCCTATTGACAGCGTTTGATCGGGCTGTTGTGATGAAGTCAACCTGTACCTAGCATCTACTGAGTGCTCAATCCAAGTCAGCCATGGGAGGCGACTTCTCCAGGGCTGGGCCTCTGCCCACCGGGGCAGTTGGGTCTGCCTGCCTTAAAGGATGGGGTGGACATGTTGGGGATGGCCTTGGGGGCATGGGAGAAAAGAGAGAGACCAGAAGACAGAAAGAAGTAGAAGAGAAACTTCTACTTCTTTGAAATTGAGGAAATTAAGCACTAGAAAGGGAAGGAATAGAGATATGCAAACAATATTGTCTAAAAGACCCAGAGGCAAAAGGAAACAATAAAACAAAACAGAAGGTTCTGCAAGCCTTCTTCAAGGACCCCTGTGAGCCCAACTGGTGCAGCCCACCTGACTCTGGGCTGTTCCCTGCCCTCCATGAATCCAAGAGAAAAGGTTTGAGTGTTTCTTGACCTGCACTGAGCCTTTGCCTGACCCAGTTGGTTTGGGCTGAGCCCTTTGTCCTGCCTGAAAGCATCTCATTGGCTTTGCTCTTTGTTTCTTTCCTTTTTTGTTGTTGTTGTTGTTGCTGTGTGTGTGTTTATGTGGTGCTGGGGATTGAACCCAGGGACATTCTACCTGGGGGCTACAATCCCAGGCCCCCAGCCCTATTTTATTTTTTATTTGGAAACAGCATCTCACTATGTTGCTGAGGCTAGCTTCGAACATGCAATCCTCCTGTCTCAGCCTCCCAAGTACTGGAATTACAGGCATATTTTTCTTCTCCTTATTAAAGAAATAGTTTATTTATTTATTTATTTATTCTTCTTATTAAAGAAATAGTTTAATTAATTAATTAATTAATTACCCTATGTTCTGCTCCATACTTGGTCCCTGGATGGAGACAGGGTCTGAAGACCTACCACTACCTGCACAGGGATAATAGCATAACAGCAGGTGAGTCCTACCTAATCTGTTGTGCATGTTTAAGGAGATAGCAGTCCAGCTCCTAGTGGTGAAAAAACATAGACTCCCCAAATCTATGTTTTTAACTCTCCTCATAGGTTTCAAAGTCATTTGCCTCTGTCATGATTTCCCAGAATCACTAAGTTTTAGGAGATGCTGTGATAGCAGCAAGGGAGGCTACGTCCTGTGTTGATCAGTCCACACTCATCATTTCGCTGAGTGTCCAAGTTTCTGAGACTGAGGTCAGACTTTGAGTCAGACTGGCATTCCCCAAAATGCTTGTGTGCATGGGAGGAGGAGAGCAGAGAGCTGCAGTAGCATCATCTGCTGTCTTTTCCAGCAGAGCAGCTTCCGTGCGGCTGGACCACTGGGATTCTTAGCACCCAGAGGTGCCACTCAGAGCATCATCCAGGTGACTCATCGCCAAAATCACCACTTGAGTGGACACCCTGCTGCCCTCCAGGGACAGCCGAGCCCTGCAGGTTTGCAGGATTCTCTCTCTGCTGACTGTGTGCCTCTTGATCTGACTGGGCTTGTCAGGATAGGGAATGTGCTGCGTTGTGCCCCCTGCTGACTGCAGTCCCTGTCTCACTGCTGATTACAGAGTAGATGCTCAGTAAAGAGTTCCTGGCTGAATTAATGAAAGAAGTGTTGATTGTTACCAAGATCAAATAAAATGTATGGGAAAGCACTTTGGGAAATGGAAAAATATTATGGTGCTATAAGCTTCTATCACTCTATCCTAGTAGGTTTCACGAAGAGAGGTTCAGATGAGGCAAATAGTAGCCCCAGGTCATCCAGCTGTTGCACGTTGCAGCCCAGAACTCAGACCAGTTTAGTATCCGCCCTGGGTTCATGGCGGGTTCCCTGGATGACTCCCCAGTGAGATGGAAGTTCCTTATTAAGTGACGCTGTGGTGAGACAGGCACAAATCATCGTCTTATCTGTGTAAAGGCATCTGCCTCAGAGCATCTGTTTCCAGTCTCTGCTGGGTGAATCCCAGCCTGGCCTTTCTCACCACCCCACTTCCTTTGGGTTACAACACATTTCTTCCTAGGTAGCAGGAAGACCTCTGTCTCTGTTCCTTTTTTTGTGAGTTGTAACATTCCATGCGAGCAGCCTTCTGGACACCCTGGACCATTTCCAGGAGCTGGGGAGACAGGGCTGTGTGCCAGAGGTGTGTGTGTGTGTGTGTGTGTGTGTGTGTGTGTGTGTGTGTGTTCCTCTCTGTCACCCTGCGTGTGCCTCCCAGCATGCCCCGCTGGAGAACAACTGGTAACAGTCATTGGAGGGAGTGCCTGCACAGTGGGTCCCCTGGGAGCCCCTGAAGGTGATGGAATGCTCAGCACGGCCTCCCACGTGTTCCAAGCACCAGCAAAGCTCTCAGTAATGATGGCTAAGGAAACGGATTGCGTCCTTTCCCCGCCCCCTTCATTGGCTCTCCAGAGTGGAAAGATCCTAATTGGTTCTCATCCCGATTGGGTGATTGTGCAGAAAAAGAAGGACTACCTGGCTTGTGGAAGATGAGTGCTGAGGTGCTGGGCACATGGTGCCCTGTGTTGGGGACTGTATGTACTTAAGCTCTTGGGGCTGTGAGGAACTCCAAAATTTCCTTAGACAAAGAGAAAATTTGAACATAGGATGTGCAGACTGAAGCCAATACTGGGAAGGAGAAACTACCCATCTCTATGTGGTGTGTGTGTGTGTGTGTGTGTGTGTGTGTGTGTGTGTATGCGCATGTGCGTGTGTATGTGTGTGTGTGTGCGCGCGCATGCACACTCTGTCCTCTCCCTGCCCATAAGCTTTCCCTGTTCAATCCTAGGATATCCCCTAACATTTTCTTCATGTTTGTGACCCCAGCCCCTCTATATCATGGTAATTGTGGAAATAGTCTTTAGCTTCATTCCCCCCTGTTGATCTACTCCACATTTTAGTTTTTCCCAGAGAGGAATCTGATTGACAGGCCTCATTGCAGGGTCATGGGTCACCAACCCAACCCAGATAGGCTTCCCAGGCAGCTTGTATCCACCCATGGTTGACCATGTGGAAGGAGAGCCCTCCAGGGATTTTGCAGTACAGGAAATGGAAGACACATGACCCTTAGACCCCTCCAACCCTGCAAATCCTGGAGGGCATTTGAATTATCAGAAATACCCAGCAAAAGTCATAGAGTGTACACTCTTCACATATATTGGACCCAATATCCACACTGAGCCAGCTGATGAGTCTCCGTCAATCATGACCACCCTAATCTCTTTGCCAGAAATGGGCTCAGGAATGAGATCTAATCCCTAGTTGGAATACCAAGATAAGGAGACAAATATGCTTGAGCCTTCTAGAGAAAATGTTCTTAAGAGTAATCCCTGGGCTGAGGTGGAGCTTAGTGGAAGAGCACTTGTCTAGCATGAGCCAAGGCCTGGGCCCATCGCAACAGTGCAAACTCAACAGCAGTGAAACAGTACGCACTGGAAAGCTGGTTTCCGACTGATGTGAGCAAGGAAATGCTTTATACACAGTTTCTCCAGGGGACACCTAGTGCACATGAAGGAAGTCAATCTGAAGACAAGTTGCTGTGGTTTGGGTGGGGTTTCATTGTTTAATGATGCCCCCCCCCAGGGTCCATAAATTACAGGTTTGGTCATGGGGTGGAAGTATTGGGAGGTGCTTTGACCTTTAAGAGGCAGGGCCTTGTGGGGAGCTCTTAGGTCATTGGAGGTGTGCCCTTGTGGGGGTCTGTGGGGCCCTGCACACTCTTTCTTTCTGCTCTGGTTGGAGATGTGACTGCTCCTACGGGATAAGATGTGATGGTTTTCATCCACTGTCCTGATCAGAGGCTAAACTGAAGGAACTGACTGAACTTGAAGCTAAATAAATCTTTCTTTACTTCACAAGTAGCCTGTGTCTGGTAGTTTGTTGTAGTGATGCGAAGCTGACTAACACATAAGAAGATCCAGAGTCTTGGTCCCTCCACACCCAGACCTACCTCCAAACTTTCTATTGTTTGATTCACTAAAAAGATATCTTTAAACCACTGTAGATCATGGTTCTGCTACTTACAGACAAGACTTGATAACTACAGTCAGATTCACCTTCCCGAAAGCCCCCTTCCTGCCCTCAGCTCACCCCCAAGCTCAACCCTCAAGACTTCATTGGCTCTTCATTGCCTAGGAAGTAAGTCTACCAGTTAAGTAGACTTCGTGAGTCTACCCGTTAAGGTGCTCCTTAATGTCCCAAAGTGTGTTTCTCACTTTTTTTTTTTTTTTTTGCGGTACTAGGGATTACACCCAGGGGCATTCTATCTCCAAGCTACGCCCCCAGCCCTATTTTTTTATCATTTATTTGGAAACAGGGTCTCACTGAGTTGCGGAGGCCTCACTAAGTAGCTGAGGCTGGCCGCGAACCCGGATCCTCCGGTCTCAGCCTCCCAAGTACTGGGATTACAAGCATACGCCACCATGCCCAGATTCACTTGTTTTCTTTTATTACTCCTCTCTGCTGCCCTAGGTCAGCAGGCATGACTCAGCTCCAAAGCTCTGGTTAAATTACATGTTATTAAGGTCTAGAAAACAATATCTCCATCTTACTGAGCTGCTGAAGATGTCATTGTCAGCCATGATGGGGCTCCCCAGCCCTTGAGGTGTATGCAGTCAGAAGGCTAATGCAGAACCTAGCATGAGGGAACCCGGCTTCTTAGTGAGCTCCCCACCGTCTTGGGTTGTAGGATCCAGAAGGGCCTTGGCTCCTAAGCACCTACATCACAGAGTCCAGCCGTCCCAGATGTAGAAGTGTCCTAGGGCTGCCATAGCCAATTGCCACAAACCACGTGGTCCAAAACAGCAGATATTTATTCTCTTAGTTTGAGAGACCAGAAGTTTTGATATGAAGGTGTAGGCAGGGCTGGTTCCTTCTGGCGACTCTTAGCAACCATCCCATGACTCTTTCCTGGCTTCTGGTTGCTAATGGTCATCTGTGGCAGTCCTCAGATTGTCAGCCCATCGCTCCTATATCTCCCCCTGCCTCTGTGTGTGTGTGTGTGTGTGTGTGTGTGTGTGTGTGTGTGTGTGTGTACCCTCTTCCAAGGCCACCAGACATTGAATTTAGGACCCACCCTAATCCATTATGACCCCATCTGAACTTACTCAGCTAATTACATGTGCAAAGACCCTATTTCCAAATAAGGTGACATTCTGAGGTTCCCATAGGTCATGAATTTGGGGAGGACATGTTCAACCCACTATGTCAGGCAAACCTGACCTCCCCTGCTCGGCCTCTTTAAGGTACGGGACTTGAGTGTGGTCTCTGCCTTCCACAGTGGCCACTGATAGCCAGCCTTGGACATCTTAGCTGTCTTTTTCTTCCTCATAGTTACAAGAAGGTTATGCCCTTTTCCTATGCAAATGGGTTTGAGTTTGGTTTTCAGACCATCAGCAACTTCTAATTGTCCCTAGGGCAGCAGGTCCTGATGAAGGAAACACCAAGGAGCCCGACTTAGTTTAGAATGGGAACACATAGGAGAAGAAACCTACAAACTAACATTTAAATCAAGTATCCTAGCCGGGTGTGGTGGTGCACCCTGTAATCCCAGTACTTGGGAGGCTGAGTCAGGAAGATTGTAGTCTCAAGGCTAGCCTCAGCAACTTAGGGAGGCCCTCAGCAACTCAGGGAGGCCCTCAGCAACTCAGGGAGACCCTGTTTCAAAATAAAAATAAAATAGGGCTGGGAGTATAGCTCAGAAGTAGAACACCCCTGGGTTTAATCCCCAGTACCAGTAGTAAATAAGCAAAGTGTCCTGCCGTATCTATTATACCCATGCTATGAACACATCTGTCAATAGAACACCCATCATTCCTTCTAGAAAACCTACTCCTAGGCTCTGCATGGACCACTGGTTGGTTCCCTGGAAGGTTCCCACCATCCAAATCCCTCCTGTCTGGTGTGGACCCCTCTCTTCAAGGAAGAATGGAAGGGTTTCCCCTGTGTGGATCCTGTACCAGCGTCCTCGTGCAGCCTCACCCCTTCTACTTACACATCTTTCTGTGTCTCTTAGAATCTGGTATTACCTTAGACCTCAGTAACTCTTTGCTCTGAAGTTACTGTTCCCATTCGATGGAAAGATCCTGGGAAAGAGGTGCAAACCTTCCTTTCTTCGCTCACTCAACAAAAGTATATTGGCACCTACTATGTCCCAGATACTGGGCTAAGGGCTGGGGATGCTGAGGCAGACATGACACGGTTCCCATCCTCAGAGCCCGCAGTTGTCAGGGACTGGTCATTTCGTCACACTCGGCGGTGTTCTGCTATGTGAACGAGGGTATGGCAGGGTTGCTTCGAAAGCTGCTTCTGGGGTCAAGTGCTCAGGCTCTCTCAGTGACTTAAGTGTGTAAGCAGGGTGTGTGTGGTGTGTGTTCTAATCTCATAGAACTCTGGAGCCAGTGGTCAGAGGCCGGGCTTTGAGAGCGGCTGGAAGCTCTGGAGTTTTCCATGGTGGCCTTGGTAGTGGAGACGTGTTCAGACGATATCCACTATCTAAGCGATGCCAGTGTCAGGCCTAAGGAAGTGGCCTAGGAGGAAGTGTGGGGGGTGATGGATGCTCTTCAGAAGCACTGCACTGGACAGAGGAGGGGCAGATGTGTATGCTTCCGGTTTACACCAGCGCAGACAGAGCCACTGCTGGTTACCCCGTCCCAACACCCACCTCCTGCTTTCTGGCAACAGAATCACTGTGGCTTTTCTTTAAACACGCATGGGATCTCTAGACAGGCAGCAGTGTCTTTGATGGGAAGCCCAATGTGAGAGCAATGGGGGTGAAAGGCAGAAAGTTCTGGATCCCCGAGGCATCTTGAAGCAATGGGATCAAGACCAGCAGCACCACATTTTGGGATCTCTCGTTTTGTGAAAGAAAATGTGCAACAAGACTGAGTCTCAGCACATATTTGGGGGGTTCTAGGTAGAGGGTGGACATCTCCAAAATATGGCCCCTTCTGGGAAGGGGGGAAGAGAGGAATACTGTTTGTATGTGTCATGTGTCAGTTTTTTTGTGGAACACTGGGTAGCAGTTCATTCTAGTTATCATCAATTGTGCACAACAAAACACCAAAATTTGAGTCATAAGACAGCTCTTTCGTTACGATCATGGGTTCTATGGGTCAGGGATTTGGGTGGAACTCTGTAGGATGGCTTGTCTCTGTCCTACATGTCTGGGAAGACTGGAAATGGGGGTGACTCAGCGCTGAGGGTCCTTCACTAGGATCCAGGCTCAGGGGTGGGATGAACTGAAGGCTGGGCTCGGTGGGTCCTGTCCACCAAAGCTTCGCTAACCATGTGACTCAGGCTCCTTGAAGCTTGGAGGCAGGATTCTTTTTATTTTATTTTTTTAGTAATGCAAATTGAACCCTGGAGCATTCTAACTCTGAGCCACACTCCAGCCCTATTTTTTTTTTTAATTTTGAAACAGGATCTTACTAAGTTGATGGAGGTCTTGCTAAGTTGCTGAGGCTGGTCTTGAACTTGCTATTCTCCTTTCTCAGCCAAGTCTCCCTAGAATTACAGGTGTGCACCGCCACACCCAGCTTTTGGAGCTGGCTTTTGAGAGGGAGTGTCCCAACAAAGCCAGGGAGAAGCCCTGTGCCTTTTTTGACCTAACTCAGGAGTAGCATAGCAGCACTTCATCACGCAGTTGTCCCCGGGTATGGAAGGAGATTGACACCAGAAAACCCGTCAGACATCACAGTCTAGTCTACCAAGGCTCAAGTCCCTTATATAAAATGGCATAGTATTTGCATTTAACTTACACAATCCTCTCACTTTAAATCATCTCCGGATTACTTATAATACCTAATACAATGTAAACGCTACTTTACTGTTTAGGAAATGATAAGAAGAAAGTCCATCCATGTTCAGTACAGACACAACTTTTTTTTTGAATCTTTGCAATCTCTGGTTGGTTGAGTCTGTGGATACAGAGCCCACAGTTGTAGACGGGGATGTCACTCTCTCCTTTTTGACATGGGGAAAGGCAGGGCGTCTGCGGCCATCTTTAGAATGCTGCAGGCAGTTGTGTCTTCAGGATTTGGGGACCAGACTGGATCCTCAGCCCACAGGTGGTGGAGGGAGGTCAGTGTGGATGGGATGGCTGGGGCTATTGCAGAAAATGCAGAGAGGCAAGGGTAGAGCCCTGAGAACATGGCTCCTCTCCATGAAGGCTGAAGGAGTGAAGAATTCACCCAGGATCAGGAGTCCGTAGGTGAGCCCCCGCCCTGCCAAGAGCTGTGCTTCTTTGATCTGGCCTGAGCTGTAGAAGATCGGTTGACTGAGCCTCCAGCTATGTCCTAACCTCAGACAAGGAACTCTCAGAGTCCTGCTTCTGAAACTTTAATGTGCCTGAGGTTTATCCTAAATGTAAACCCCTGGGCCCTTCCCAGAGATTCTGACCCAGTGGACTTGGAGGGGAAGGATCTTGTCTTTTTAAAACACCACACCAGCTGGACATGGTGGCGCATGCTTATAATCCCAGTACTTGGGAGGCTGAGACAGGAGGATCGCAGTTTCGCAGCCAGCCTCAGCAATTTAGTGAGTCCCTTCATGACTTAGTGAGACCCTGTTTCAAAATAAAATATAAAAAGAGCTGGGGGTGTAGCTCAGAGGTAAAATGCCCCTGGGTTCAATCCCCAGTACCAAAAAAAGTAAGAGGTAGAATAAATGAATGAATGAATGAATGAATGAATGAATGAAAAAAATAAATAAATAGGACTGGAAGTGTAGCTCAGAGGTAGAATGCCCCTGCATTCAATTCCCAGTACTAAAAAAAGCAAAACACAAAACCAAAACAAACTGAGACTGCCAAGTTACTCCTTTCTTGAGAAGAAATTGTGGGGCTCTTTAGAGAAAAGAAATGTTCTATATCATGGTTTGATGACATTTCAAGACAAGCATCTTAACCTGGGAGACTGAGTGAGAGGTCAGACGGAGACAACCAGAACTCAGCACCTCTGGAGCTCAGTCAACCGATCTTCTCCTGCACAGGCCAGATCAAAGGACTCCCTGGTGTGTGCCCAGGCGGCTCCTCAGATCCTTGCACAAAGAATTACAGAACTGAGTCTTCAGGTGTTCATCTGCCAAGCGGGCATCACGGTACCCACCTCTCAGAGTCATTTTAAGAAAAACGATTATCTATAAAAGAATTACTAGCTCAATGCCAGATACCTAGCAAGCATTCAACAAATGACGGCTATTACTAATTTAAGTATCTTTCCTATGCATATTATTCTTGTCAATGTATCTGCATATGTTTTATAAATGAGAATGGAAAATTACAGTTTGGGAGTTGCCAACTGTCAGGGCTCTGCCTGACCAACTGCCTCTCTAGACTGGGAATCCCTCATTTCTTTTTTTACAATATGCCTGTGATGGTGGCCTTAATATTTTGAATTTGCCCTCCCCCATTTTGTTGTTTTTGTTTTGCTTTCTGCAAAGGAGAGCAAGTTATTTTCTCCAGTTGAAACCAAGCATAAATATCCAAATTTGGGATATAAGACTTTCATGTTTCAAAGAATGAAGATTACATTCATATATATTGTTAAGAAAATAGAACAGCTGGGTGTGGTGGTGCATGCCTATGATCCTAGTACTTGGGAGGCTGAGACTGGAGGATCGCAGGTTTGAGGACAGCCTTAGCAAGTAGTGAGACTTTCATCAACCTAGCAAGTCTCTGTTTCAAAATAAAAATAAAATAAGGCTGGGGGTGTATCTTGGAGCTAGAATGCCCCTGGGTTCAATCCCCAGTATCGATAGATAATAAATAAATAAATAAATAAATAAAAACACAATCTCTCTCCTTCCCTTTCTCTTTCTCTCTCTCTCCCTCTCTCTCTCTCCCTCTCTCTCTCTCCTCTCTCCTCTCTCCTCTCTCTTTCTTTCTCTCTCCACAGACAATTGAACCCAAGGCCTATTGCTTGCTAGGCAAGCACTTGGCTACTCCCTAGTCCCTTTTTAATTTTTTTTGAGACAGGGTCTTTCTAAATTGCTAAGGCTGGCCTCGAACTTGTGATCCTCTTGCCTCAGCCTTTGGAATAGCTGAGATTACAGTTGTCACCACCACTCTTGATGATAATGATGATGATGATGATGATGACTTGCATCTTAATAGGTTAAGTTTCCTTGAAACCTAGCCTGCAGATCTTTTTGATTTTCCTTTTTGACATTTAAAATGATGCAGAGAATGCACACGTTAGGGAGCATCTCTATTACTCTCTTACTTCCTGGTTTGTGGAGTGGAGCTGCCTGTATGAATTTGGACAAGGTATCTGGCCTCAGCTTGCTTGCCTCTAAAATGGGAGCGATGCAGAATTAACCTTCTCGGGCTGCTGTGAAGGTTAAATAAGGTGATATATTAAATGGGTCATGAACAGAATAAGTGCTCTGTGAGTTGCCTATTACTATTTCTATGTGTTTTGATTTAACAAGTATTTTCATGTTGACTGACATATTTTGTCCTGCAAACTCATGTAACATATGCATTAGTGTTAGCTTCTTGCATTTAATTATCTACTTTAAATGATTCTGGAGATAACTACATCTACCTTAAAGTTGTGTGGGAGCCATGGCTTCCCTTTGAAGAGATGTGACATCCTACCACTAATTTGGGGTGCCATTTTGGTAAAACCATTTAAGTCACCTGAGTATCTTAGGAATGTGGTCCGTAGCCAGCTATAGAGAGAGGGCTGCATTTTGTGGAGCAGTAAAAGGAGCAGTAGAATGGCTGCCTGGTGACCACCCTGTGGGCAGGGGTCAGGATTCATCTACAGATCGGGTGATGGGCCTGCAGCAGTTAGGGTTAGTTTGGGTTTCCTTGCAGAAAACTCAAAACAGCAGCTTCATCATGTACAGGTTAATTTCTCCCTTTTCCAAGTCCTGAGGCAAGTCTGGTATCCCATTCTACAGCATCAGGGACCCAGGCTTCTTCCAGCTTGCTGTTCTGTAACAACAGTAAATAACAAAGAAACACTGTCCATCCCTCAGTTTATCTCTTAGTCCAAATTGGTCGCTCCAGCTCTAGCCATCAAATCTTTATTCCAGGGGTTCAGAAAGAGAGAAAAGCATGCCCTTAACCTTTAAAGATATTTCCTAAAGATTTCCCACAACACTTCTGCTTACATCTCATCCCTGAGGATGCCTGGGAACACGGGTTCTGAGGGCAGTGGTCACTTGGGGACAATTCATATCTATATTGCAGGGTAAAAGGCTGCGATCAGTAAACTTAGATCAGGGCCAATGGTACCAAAATGTGTACCATCTGTAAAATGTGGACTTGTAGTTTCCTGTTGCCATAGTAACTAGAAAAAAAAGACTGACCATGCCTAACAGTGATGAGGAAAAGAGTTGTCCTTACACCTCAGACCCTGCTCCGGCCAGAAGCCTCAGGCTTCAGCTGTACGTTTAGGATGGAACTTCCTTGTGATGTTAAACACAACTTGTTCAGTACTAAATCCCCTTTCACTCTGGGAACAACGTCTAGAAAGATACCAGATGAGAAAGTGGATCACAGAAAAGATCCTGTGGGTGAAAATCATCCTATGTTTGGAATTTGATTGCTGAAGAATAAAAAAAAAAAGTTTGTGATTCGGTAATGATAGATTAGCTTGATAACGGCAATTTAAAATGTAACTGAGTAGTCATTTAATTTAGACTTCATTTTTCATCAAGAAAATTTAAAGAAAGTATTACAAAACTTATCCCATTTGATTGCTGAGAAGAACCCAAGAGCCCTTCGATTTGTCAGTTTTCTTATTGCTTTATGCTCTGAGTACTTGGCTTGTCGTATCAGTTTCACGTTGAAGGGGATTTAATGCATTTATTGTCTGGACTCATGTTTAAAGTTATTTAGGTTTATTGCAATTTTTAACAAGAGACCTTTTGAAAATAACGGTTAAAATATAAGCTATGCTTAAGTGGGTTTGCAGTTTGAATTCAAAGACCTAAGGAAAACTGGATTTTAAAAAATATTTGTGAGCCGGGCGTGGTGGCTCATGCTTGTAATCCCAGTACTTTGGGGGGCGGAGACCGGAGGATCCGGGTTCGTGGCCAGCCTCAGCTCTCTCTCTCTCTCTCTCTCTCTCTCTCCCTGTCTCTCTCT